>CATIWO010347994.1:0-21455 GCA_949673435.1 Macaranga tanarius | reverse complement strand
TGTTTTATATTTGGTTAATTGAATACAAAATTAGAATTTATAGTTTAATTAGTTTTAGTTAATTAGAATTAAATTGATCATTACCTTTGGAAGCTTTAAACAATTAGAAATAGATTAAAAGGTGGATAGGTTAAAATCTCTATGGGAACGATATCTTTAGTACTACTTGTCGATTCTGTATACTTGCAGAGTTTTTCACAAACAATTTTCAACTTCCTTAAGCGTATTTACAATTTCTTTAAGCACACTTTCATTACCTCTAGTATTACCTTTAGCTCATTTATCATTTCCTCCAGTAAATTATCATTACCTTCAGCAAATTATTATTACCTCCAGCAATCAATTTGCCATTTACAATCAAATACCATCTTTTACATCCTTAAAACTCAAATAAATTGTGGTAAAGGCGTTTGGGAATCCACACTCAATTTGAAAGAAGTCAGTAATTATCAAATCACACCAACAATCTTTTAGCACGCTCGGTGGGACACAGACATCCAGTTTGCCAGAAATTTGTACAACCAATCTTTTGGCGACCACAGTGGGAGACATTCCAATGGAGTGTTCAACTTTGACAATGGAGAAATCTTTCAGGTTAGTAATCTGACCAACACGCCTGTGAAAATAGGTGATCAGATGCAACAAACCTATAAAGGATGGGTCCCTCAGGATCAAATTTGGACCGGGGCACCAGCTTTTGGCTATTCAAGCCAAATTTTGGATACTACTGCAACTACGGGCACTGATACCCAAACCATCTTCTTAGATGGAATAAAACAGGTTCGAGATGCAATAGCACAGGTGATCAGTGCTATTCAGGATTGTCTTCGTGCTTTGCAGAAGATGGTAACTTTATTGACTAAAATGATTGAAGCCTATCTAAAGTAAGGGAGTCCTAAAGTATCTCCAAAAGTGATGGTTCAACCCAAGCTTAATAATGGAGATCTAGTTCCTGATCTGGTTTATGGTGATAATCCAAGTCCTCAGCTTGGAATTCACAACCATAAAGATGTTCAGTAGGAAAAAGGCTCGGGGGGCAGTGTTCATCAAGAGCAGGTACTATTACCCCAAGGTCACATAGTATTTCCCCATGGTCAGACACCATTTCCTCAAGATAATTCACAAGTTCCTCAAGGCCAATCACCGAATTCTTAAAATCAGGTGCAAGGCTCAAAGGGCAAAATTTTATCTGATGAAATAGCAATTCTTGATGCCCAAATGCAGAATCCTAAAGGTGAAATATTATTTCATCAGGTCCCTATACAGGTTTCCCAAGGGAAGGCTGATACTGTGCCTTCTCTTCAACCCCCAAAGGTGGAAGTAGATATAAAAGCAGAAAAGGAGATTCCAATTAATCCTATCAATGTGGATTTGAAGGTAGTTCAACCTTCTAATGTGAATTCTAAAAGGTTCATAAGCTATTGGAAACCAGTCCCTCATAGGAAGTTCTCAACACTAGAGGAAAAGTCTCATGTATTAGCTATACAGAGAAACAACTACAATCTTAAGCCTAGGAGGGATGGCAGGAGACTACCACCAAAATGCAATAAGAGGCAAACAACGTTTGTGGTGCCCCCACCTATTCCTCAAAACAAACAGTGGCGTAGGATGGAGTACCAAAAATTTTCTCAGCTTGAAAGGAGACAAAATGGGCAGGAGATCTAATCTGAGGCTGAATTCAAAATTAGGCCTAAATCTACAGAGGGGCTAATTGCAGAGAAAGCAAACTTTGTGATGCAGGAGGTTGAGAAGAATTCCACTGAAATTCTGAACACTCGAGGGGCAGAAGGTACAGTAAGTTCAAAGAATAATTGTGTTGCAGAGGACTGTGCAAAAATGTTAAACAATGGTGATAGTGCTGAATTATTTCCCTCTATAGGGAAAATGAAAGAAAAATAAAAATAAAAAATAACTGGCCTCAGGCTAGAAGTTTGCCATTTAGTCATGAAGTGGCAAAATTTTACTTTTTGGGTGTGAAAGTTGGCTTAATAGCCACTGTAAATAAATAAAATTTGGTTTTACTAAATTTTAATGTGTTTTTATTTTTGTTTTTTTATTTTTTTTATGTGAAGTTTGTTAGTTTGCAATTGGGTAGTGATTTTACAAAATTTCGGCAGCATTTCTGCTGAAAATTGGCTATTTTGAAGTATGAATGAGTGGCTGTGGTATGATGTGTGTTGTGGACAGTGACAACATACAGGAAATGCCTAAACATATTTGAACTGAAGCAGAAAAATCCATGTGATAGCCACAATATCAAGAAAGAATATACTTTACAATGTACAGGTCCAAAACGATCAATATCAAGTGTACAAAGTGCTGGATAACATCACAATATTATAGATATCATAACTGAATCAAGTCGCAAAAGGTTAAAATCAAAGCCCTTGAGGGTTTGTGGTGATATTTAGATCTTTTGATAAACTGAGTTTGCTTGGCTGTATCCTGGTACTTGGAAGTTAATTCTTTGTTCTTTCAGAGAAGTTCATCTTTCTGGGCTTTCAAAGCTGCTAATTTCGCCTCATGTGCTTCAATGTCCTTGATTTCTTGAAGGAAGGTAGTTGTTCCCTCTACTTCTTCTCTATTATCTGCTTCATCTTGAACTATTCAGTAAAAAGGGTGTTTTTCTCCTGGTGGAAGAGATTGAGATGGCTAGAAGCTGACAAATGTGCTGCACTAGACTCCTCCAGGCGAGAGAAGCTTATATGATTTGGTTCTTCAAAGCAGGCAGCTGACCTAGTATTATGGATTTTTGGAAGGTACCCTTTTCTAAGCTGGGGATAGACCTCACTGAATCCTTGGCCTTGAAGCATCATCTGAAATCATCTAAGAACTGGGAGAACCTTTTATGGAGTCTCCATGTGAGATCCATCAAAATAATCCACATGTCATCAATGGAGGGCCAAGAGTCAATCTTCTGTAATAAGCAAGTGTTAACTCAGGGTATGAAAATGCATAAGTAAAGAAAAAGGAGAAATAAAAGTACATACCTGAGGAGTAGCACAATAAATCGAATCAGAGGTATGAGGTAATTGATTTGGAGCGGCAGGAGAAGGATCAAATCGTGGAGGTAATGACTTTGGCTCAAGGGGTACTGCACCTAGAACTGGAGGTAATGTGTCCTTCCCTAGAGGTAATGACTCTGGCTCTGAGGGTAATGCAGCTGGGATTGGAGGTAATGTGTCCTTCTCTAGAGGTAATGGATTTGACACAAGAGGTAATGTTGAAGTAGAAGTAGGAGGTAATTAAGCTGGAGCAGTAGGTAAATGATCAGATCCTAGAGGTAATGACTTTGGCTCTAGGGGTAATGCAGTTGGGATTGGAGGTAATGTGCCATTCTCTGGAGGTAATGATAGATCTGACTCAGAGGAGACTAGAGAGGATGCATCTGGAGAAGGATAAGGTGAAGATGAGAGTTCTCCTTGCTATCTTCAGCTGTTGATAAATAAGTAGAATGTTAGTTATCAAAATAAAGCTAACATAAAGAGAAAAGCTTATGGAGTGGCATGTTTGAACCTGATGTCTCTTCCTCGGAGCTGGAACTGGAACTGTCATCATCTTCTATCTCCACAATTGCTTTCTCCTTACTTTTACCCTTTGACTTGCTGAGCATAGTAGTCAGCCTCTAAGACTTGCGTCTGGGCCAGAGAAGAAAAAGTAAGTCGTGGCTGTTCATATTCAAAAAAATCAATCATCAGAAAGTCTTCTGAAGAGACAAAAATTTGATGCAGTGTAAATGACAAAAAAAGATTGTTACCTGATGAGTGAAATGTGAGTCAGAAGGAGGTATAGAAGGACCAGCAGCTTTTTCAGTCATTTTGCCTGAAAAATGAACGAAAATGGTGAGATCATTACCATTACAGGGGAAATGACTTAAGGAAATGGTCAGAATTGAGCACAGGTCCAAAAAGTACAGAAAATACAAAATGATAGATCAAGCATAATTTACTGGAGAAAATGTGGAGGTAATAGGCTGAGTTGGCCTCCTGGTGAATAAAATGCTAAAAGTGTTTATTACCTCCAGGGTTTTGTGAAGTTAAGACATATATATTTGGCAAATAATGTTAAATAATTGGCAAAAATATTGTCCTAAGGGGTAATATATGAATTGATGTTTATACAGAGGGGTGATAATGAAGAACAAATTCTCAAAAGCCATTTCATGAAAGAAGTTACAAGAAACTGACTCTGAAAATTATTTGCTGTGAATTTTTGGCTAAAGGAATTAATTTCCTAAGCAAAAATTATCAAAACAATTGTTTTTGGCAATCAATTGCTAAAATAATCAAATTTATAGCTCAATTATGCAAAATTATACAAGTTTAGTCATGGATGCAGTGAAAAATAATTTTGCATAACACAGCAAGAATTATAAAATTTCACCGAAATTTACGGAGAAAATTGGGCAGCATTTCCCCTATAATTTCAACAAACAGTTTTTGCAAAATTTGCAACAAACCTGCACAGAAGCAATTCATTCACAACAATCCACAAATTTCGCAAATTCTCAGCAATGCTCAAAAATTTTCATCACATTTTTGGCAAAGTTACATTGCAAAAAAGCAACTGAGAAATAAAATTACTTGATCGATTTCTCCTGCAATAGACTTTGAGTGGGAATTGTACTCTACAAAATGTATTGGAGGAAGTCTGTAATGCAACAAAATCAACCCGGAAGTAGCCTTGGCCTGATGGCTGGTTCGGTTGGGTTCAGCTTGGTCTGGTTCGACTTGACCAGCTCTGATTCGATTTGGCTCGATCTGGCTCGGTCAGCACCTCCTTCTTCTTCCTCGCATGCGACAATGGCAGCGGAGGGGACGTCCACAGCAACAGCTTCTTCCTTGGCCGGCGACGCGATCAGCAGCGGGAAGAATGGCAACGTCGACGATGGCCGAAGCAGCAGCAATGTTGAGTGTGAGGTGATCGGCGTCGAGGGCAGCATTCTTCTTTCCTTGCGTGGGCCGATCTTCTCCTCCGCAGGTGGTGGCAGCAGCAGCAGCGGCGAGAAGCTGGTGGTGAGGCTAGCGGAGGTGGCTGGGCGGTGATGGTGGCTTCCGGCGAGTACAAGGAAGAAGAAAGAAAAAAAAAGGGAGGAAGAAGAAGGTAAATAAAAAACATAATAAATAAATAAATAAAATAATATATTTATTTATTTATTTATTAGGTTTTCTTTTAAAAAAATGAAAATGTTGATTTTATTGTTTGGGTTGTAATTACCAAATTAACCTCCAATTTTTCTTGGGAAAGTGCTAGAATATGAAGAAAGTTAATGTCCCAAGGATCAGAGTTTTGAACTTGTAGGGGAAAGAAAATGTAACAGAGCCTATATCTTTTATCCATATAAATTAGCATTGGGCTGGACCCAAGCTAATTATATGCGGGGGGCATTGTTTGTACCAAAATATAAATTTTCTAGCCCATTGTTAAAATTAAGGCCCAAATGAAGCCTAACTCATTAATGTTACTTGGAGAAGGGAAATTGAGGAGTTGGAGAAAGAAGCTTCTGGAGGTAGGTAATTAAAGAGAGCAGGTAGCTGGAGGAAATTCAAGGAAACAGGTTACGGGAGCTTAGGGGAATTAAAAAGCTAAAGAGCACGTAGATGAAGTCAATAATTGAAGACTTAGTGAAGAAGGAAGAAAATTCCAAAATGAAGAGCTGAAGAATAGCCAAAGGAAATGCAAGGGACGCAAGCAAGAGTTAATGGAGATAATTAATGTCACATTGAAGGAAAGAAGCTTCTGGATGGAGCTAGAAAAATGAGCAGAGCTGATGAAGAGCTGGAGGTAATCCAAGAGGCACGTAAGTTACAGAAGGATTTATTGAAGGTAATCATGGCAGCATTCAAGAGAAATTTTCTTCTGCACCAAGTTTGTGGATTATAAAAGGGAGCAGCAGCAAGACATCCAACAATCAACATCCAACATTAACACAATCAATCCAATCAACATCAACAACAATCAATCAGCAAATCAATATTCAAATCCAATTTTTATCATTTCCTTTAGCTTATAGCATTTTTACGCTTTCACTACAGAAAAGTTTGTATTACTGCTATCTTAATACAATTTCAAATTTCCTCAAGCTTACTGTTATTTCCTCTAGCATATTTTCAACTTCCTTAAGCGTATTTATAATTTTCTCAAGCACACTTTCATTACCTCTAGTATTACCTTTAGCTTGTTTATCATTTCCTCCAGCAAATTATCATTACCTTCAGCAAATTATTATTACCTCCAGCAATCAATTTACTATTTACAATCAAATACCATCTTTTACATCCTTGGAACTCAAACAAATTGTGGTAAAGGCGTTTGAGAATCCACACTCAATTTGAAAGAAGTCAGTAATTATCAAATCACACCAACAATTTTCTGGCATGCTCGGTGGGACACAAACATCCAGTTTGTCAGAAATTTGTACAAACAGATATAAATGATAAATAAGTAAAAAAGGATATATAAACGGTAGAAAGATAAAATTTTAAAAACTATAAAGAAATATTTTATCTTACAAAAATTATACTTTAGCCTACAATTAACAAAAAAAATTAATAGAGAGATGAACTAGCTTAATGGAAATAAAGTTTAGGGATGTCATAATATATTTTTTAAAAATGTGGGATCGATTAATATATTTGACTAAACCTAAGGGGTTTTAGTAATTTATTATTT
The DNA here is from genome assembly GCA_949673435.1 of Macaranga tanarius. Taxonomy (NCBI): domain Eukaryota; kingdom Viridiplantae; phylum Streptophyta; class Magnoliopsida; order Malpighiales; family Euphorbiaceae; genus Macaranga; species Macaranga tanarius. Next base: position 14,783 of record CATIWO010347994.1, on the reverse strand, counting down.
ATAGTATAATATAAAAGCTTTTGTTATGGTACAAATTTTTATATTTATAAAAATGGAATAGCAACTATTAGATTAATTTTTATTTAATTTTGGTGTATTAATACCTATAAAATATATCAATTGTTATAATTAATTAAATTTTAATCTAACGGTCTTAATTTTAGTTATATATATAAAATCATATATATATTTTGACTGAATCAAATTAAATTTTCATTCATTTTAAGAAAATTAAAGTATTTAAGTTATATTTTGACTGAATTAAGCATATGGTTATAGAATTATATATATATATATATATATATATATATATATATATATATATATATAATCAGATGGTAATAAATGCACCAAATTGAAAAAATAACTAATGCACCGAAGAATATCTCAATGCCACATGATTATTAATTTCTTTTTATTTAATATAGAGAAATGACACACTATATACTCAAGCAAATACTCTGTTTTCTAAAATAGTGGTCGGTGAGGTTCATTGGGGGGTTTTGTTTAGGATGCTTGTCTTTCAGGGTGGGATAAATTATATAAAGTGTCACTAAATTTTAAGATTGATTAACTAAATTTTATGATTGATTAAAATTTAGTTATAAAAGTTTAATTTATATCTTTTTAATTATTAAATTTATATTTAGATTTCTATGAGTAGTTTCTTATTTTTTGATTCATAAATAATATAGTATTACTATTTTAATAAAAAATTTGAAGAAAATATACAAATAATTCTATATTTTTTACATTCAAATAAAGATTAATGGAAAAACTAAAAAAAATTGTGAAGGATCCTATAATAATGTAAAAATATTATTCAATTAGAGAACAGCGTGCATGTTAATATTATATCTTTATTTTTGAATTTTTTATATAATAAACTATATATAAATCAGCAAAATATTTATATATTATATTATATTAATTTAAATAATTTAGTTAATTTATTTTGTTATTCTTGGTTGAAATATTATTTTTATTTTTTAAATACAATAAACTATACATTAAATATATTTATACATTTTATTATATTAAAATAATTTATAACTATAATTTTAGATATGTTCTTTTGTTAAAATAGTTTTTAATTTTTCCAATAATTTTTTTATAAATTAAGAAAATATGAATTTATTTTACTTTCTATTTAAATTTTAAACTAAAATGATAATATTGAATTGTTTATGAGTTGAAAAATTTTAAAGTACTACATATGAAAATCTAAATAAAAATTTAATAACTGAAAAATTAAAATTAAAATTTTATAATCCAATATATATATATATATAATGTGCTCTTGTTGGGTCACTAATGTCTAATGCACCGTTATATCCGTATGTTGCATATGCAAGTGTTTTAGGCTCGTTTGGCCGAAAAACAAAAACAAAAACTATTTAATGATAAAAGATCCAATCCAAGCGGAATGATGAACCACCAAGTTCATCATAATTTTGTTTTCTTGTAGAAAAGTCTTCGTACTTTTTTGTGAAATTAAAATTAGCCATTGGAATGTTATGTACGTTACTATTAAACTTTTTTTTTTTTCCTTCCACTTGAATGAGGCAATTGGTAAATGTAAGAGTTTTCCGTAAATAACTCAAATGGTAAAAAATATAAATATTTAATTGTTGAGATCACATATTAATTTTCAATTTTTTTCTACTTTTTTTCCTTATAAATTTAAAAATTAACTACTTCAAACGAATTATATTTTTTTAATAAAAACAATAAATGTGAGAATTTTTTAATTTAATAAAATCAATGGTTGTTACCACCGAACTAACTTGGCCTATTTTGATATATATATATATATATATATATTTAAATTCTGCTCTCCATTAAATGTCTTGACCATAGATTTGTGCCAACTGAATACATCTACGATATTTTGTACCATTGCTATACAATTCATCTTATGAAGGTTATTATGAACCTCACAAAATAGCCTCCAAAGGGCTCCAATGTAGATTTTATTAGCCTACAATCTTCAAAGTTGCTCGTGAATTTGTGGATAATTGTGACATGCCAAAGAAGTGGAGGTCTATCAAAACGAAAAAAGATGCTAACAGCTGGAATCTTGTAAGTTAAACTCTTTGATGTTTGGTGAATTGATTTCATAGGGCCTTTTCCTACTTCGGATAGGAATAGGTTTATTCTCGTATGTGTGGACTATGTCTCTGAATGGGTAGAGACTCAAGTATGTGCAACTAATGATGTTAGAGTAGTGTGCAAATTCTTAAAGAAGCTATTCACAAAGTTTGGTACACCTCGAGCAATTATTAGTGATAGAGGAACTTATTTTTGCAACACATAATTTAAAGCACTTATGGCATGCTACAATATTAGACACAAAGTCTCAACACTTTATCATCCTCAAATGAATGGGCAAGTTAAAGTAGGCAATAAGAAACTAAAGAAGATTTTGGAGAAGACCATCAATAACTCGCACAAGGATTGGGCTCAAAAACTTAATGATGCATTATGAGCATATAGAACAACCTAGAAAATGCCAATTAGGTTAACACCATATATAATGGTATTTAGCAAGGCATGTCATCTACTCGTTGAACTCATAAGTATTCTTTTAGAAGCTTTGTAACTTTTGTCACAGTTGTTCTCATATAATTATATAATTATTACAGAAACTAGCTAATATTCCTACTTTATTTTATTTTATCCACTCACTCAGTATTTTATATTCACTCCCCTTTTTATTTAAAATTTTATAGATCCTTTGAAGAATCAGCAATATACTATAGAACCTAACTTTGCATTGTGTCATCCAGTGTCTAGTGGAGGTTGAGCCAATCATCTCACTGTTTTGTCCTTTTAGTCATATTGAAGAGTACTTTACTATGTAGTGATAAACATATATTTGACATTTAAAGATGTTTTAAGGAGACTTTGTCATTTATTAATATAATTGTATTTCAAGTTTGTTTAAATATTAAAATTATTAGTAATATAAGTATATATATATATTATTCTATTCACAGTATTAGCATTAATCAACTATCAGCTAGTCACGCCTACTTCTTAGCTAACGGAGTGAGTGTGACAGTATTGTTATTTTTGCTCAAAATGTCATACCCATGTATCCCTTTGATTTGATCTGCTCAGGGGGATTAAAGAAATTGCTAGGATCTCATGCTCTCCAAACAAATTGCTCATTAGATTTAGATTACAGCTTTCTGTCTCCAGTTTAATAAGGTTAGCTACTACTGTTGCACTAGAGGCTACAGATCTAAGAGACTGGACTTTGATGTTTAGGAGATTGAGTACCCATGGGTCTTGCCAAATGGAGACTTCTTTACCATTCAAGACATTCCTTCTAATTCTTATCTTTAATAGGTCTACAAGAAACTTATCCATCCCTATAAGGACTTTGCCTTTAACTAAGAAGTTCCTATCATTGTTTTAGAATCGTTTATTACCCACCAGATATCTTTTGCCAATAAAGGAGTGTCAGACATATGTATATCATAAAAACCACATCTTCTATAAATTTTGATTTGTTAAATCATCCCATTTTCGCTAGTGAATCCCTCTCTTTTCACTTGTCTCATCCTATAGATTAAAAATTTTGTGGACTTCTTTAACAAAATATTTGGGAACTTAAAACATGAAAGAGTGTATGAAGAGATGGCTATAAGTACAGACTTGATCATTACTTCAAAGGACTATATGGGATAAAAGTATTATGCTTCTATGACTGAGCTTCATCCTGAATTTCATTTATTAAAAATTTTGTTGCTTGGCATTTTAATTTGCCATATTTTGAGGGTAAGCCTTAGTATTTCTCCTCGCTGTCCATCTCATATCATATTTGGAATATTTATGTTATCTCTCTTTGAGTTTCCTGAGGTACTATTTTCTGAAAATAAATGCTAAATTTGCCTCTTTTAATCTTCTGACCTGTTGCTCCCATGTATTGGTTAAGGATTATATTAAATTTATAGGCCTCCAGCAAAGATGTTTGACCATATAGGATGGTATCATCAGCCAAAAGGCTTGAGGTAATTACAGTTTAGTCTTTGTTAATTTTGAAACCTTAGATCCTTCCCAACCTTACAGCTTCTTCTAACAAGTTCAGCCAAACATCAGCTATAAACAGATAAAGCCAGCATTGAATATTTCATTGAGGTTACACACCTCATGACTCCATCTATTGGAAATTTTTATTTTTAAAAAATTAATTATTTTAATTTTATTTTATATTTAATAGTTGTATTGTTTTGAAAGATTGTGTTTTTTTCATATTATAACCAATTTTATATATATATATATATATTATTGGTTTTGGTGTGTGTGTGTGTATATATATATATATACATATATATATATATATGTAGAAAATACATATATAAATCTAGAAAAAATAAAAAAAATTCAATAACAAAAAAAATCTGTTGTGTTTGTGACATGAATTTTTGATGGGAGATGTGTTGGTTTCGTATTTTGGACAAGTTTTGGGTGTTTTGGACGAGTTTGGTATGTATATTGCATATTTTGGGCAGACATGGGCAGACACACGGGTGTGTTGTGAACACGGAGCAGGAACACGGGCGTGTTGTTGGTCGTGTTAGAACCTGCCAATTTGTCCAGAACGATATACAAGCAGGAACACGGGCGTGTTCCAGGCCATATTTCGACCCTGTTTTCACTCCAGAAGGCTACATGGGTCGAGACACACCCGTGTAGCGACCAGAGGTGTCCAAATCTATTTGGGAAGCATTTTTATCCTATTTTTCTCTTCATAAACTTTATAAATAAGCCTTGTATTAATTTAGAGTTATGAAATTTGGCTTATTCATCATTGTTAGCCGTCTAAACATTCTTTATATGCTATTTTTACAGTCATAGTGAAATCTCTCCTCCTCTGCCCGTAGTTTTTACCCATATTAGGATTTTCCACATAAATTTTTGTGTCTATTTTTGTTTACTTTTATTTTCTATTGTTTGTGTGTTTGTTTGCATTCATCTATTGCTCCGCTGCGACTCTAATAAACTGGTATCAGAGCTAAGATTATTTTTTCCGGGTTTGATCTTGGCGTTATTTGATTTCAACAATGGCATTGTTAAAGTATGATATTCCTTTATTGGATCGTAGCAAAAGATTCACATTATGGCAAGTTAAGATGCGAGTTGTACTCGCTCAGATGGAGTTAGATGGTTATATTTTGGGGTTTGATCAGATGCCTGCATTATGGACAGATGATGTAAAAAAGAGTAAAAATCATAAAGCCTTGACACAAATACATCTACATTTGTAGAACACTATTTTATAGGATGTAATGAAGGAGAAGATCTCGGCTTCGTTGTGGGCGAAGTTGGAGCAGATATGCATAAAGAAATCTCTCCTTAGTAAGATGCATCTAAAGCAGCGTTTATACTCTCATCGTATGGTGGAAGGTACGTCCCTTGAGGATCACTTAACTGTGTTTAAGGATATTGTCTCTGTTTTGGAGAGTATGGAGCTCAAGGTTGAGGATGAGGACTTAGCTTTGATTTTGCTATGTTCCTTACCTCCATCTTATAGAAAGTTTGTTGAGACTCTATTGTATAGCCGTGAGAAAATCTCTCTCGAAGAGGTTAATGAGGCGTTGTATTCCAAGGAGCAAGTTAAACAGTTGGTGGTTAATCCGGAGACTCATGGAGAGAGTCTTGTTATTAGGGGAAGGACGACTGAGAGAGGTAGGGATGAGAATAGGGGAAGGTCTAAGTTAAAGAGCAAGACCGTGAAGTGCTATTACTGCAAGAAGAAGGGTCATGTCAAGGCTGAGTGTTTTAAGTTGAAAAATAAAACTGAGAGAGGTGATCAAAAGGGTAAAAGGCTAGAAAATTCTGGTAAGGCCAGTGTTGTTGAAGATGTAGAAGATTTGGACAATTAAGGTGATCTTCTCGTTATCTTTGATAGTAGGGTCAATTCAACACATGATTGAATTTTAAACATTGCCTGCACATTCCATATGATTCGTAATCGGGAATGGTTTACAACATATGAACCGAGAGATATGGGGACTATTTTGAAGGGGAATGATGCCCCATGTAAGATTGTCGGCATTGGAACGGTCAGAGTTAAGATGCATGATGGGATCATCAGAACACTTGAGGGTGTTCAGCACATTCCTGATTTGGGCCGAAATCTTATTTCAGTTTCTACCTTCGACAGTGAAGGTTACAGTTATTCAGGTGGAGGTGGAGTGTTGAAGATCACAAAGGGCTCTCTCGTTGTGATGAAGGGGCGTTTGAGGCATACCAAGTTGTACGTCTTGGAGGGTTCGACCATTATAGATGACGCAACTATCACCTCCTCAAAGTTGGATAAAACTACACTTTGGCATATGAGACTAGGCCATATGAGTGAGAAGGGTCTAGCTGAGTTGAGTAAAAGAGGACTGATAGATGGTCAGATTGGGAAATTAGAGTTTTGTGAACACTGTGTGTTTGGAAAATAGAAAAAGGGTGAGTTTCAGTAAAAGCATTCATAGCACAAAAGGGACACTAGACTATATTCATTCAGACCTTTGGGGGCCATCCCAATTTCCTACAAAGGGTGGTGCAAGCTACATGCTAACGGTCATTGATGATTACTCGAGGAAAGTTTGGGTGTTCTTTTTGAGGCATAAGAGTGAGGTGTTTGCCACTTTTAAGCAGTGGAAGACCATGATTGAGAAATAGACTGGAAAGCAAGTGAAGCGTCTCCACACTGATAATGGGTTGGAGTTTTATTCGGGTAAGTTTAACTTATTTTGTCAGACCGAGGAATTGTTAGGCATTTGACAGTTTCGGGTACTCCACAATAGAATGGTGTGGCTGAACGCATGAATAGAACATTGATGGAGAAAGTTTGGTGCTTGCTTTCTAATTCTGGGTTACCGAAGTTATTTTGGGCTGAAGCTATTGTAACAGCCAGTTTTCTTGTGAACCGTTCTCCCTTAATGGCAATAGACAAGAAAACTCCAGAAGAGGTATGGTCTAGTACTCCTCCAAAGTATTCCGACCTGAGAATTTTTGGTTGTCCCGCCTATACTCATATTGATAATGGTAAATTAGAACCTAGGTCTAGAAAATGTATTTTTCTTGGTTATATGTCTGGTGTTAGTGTTGAGGGTTATAAGCTTTGGTGTCCCGAGTTGAGTAAGATTATTGTGAGTCACAATGTAATCTTTAATAAAACTCCTATACTATGTAATTAGTCTCCTAGAGATAAATGTGATGAGTCTGTGCAGCAGCAGGATACAGACATTAAGGTGGAGTTTCCATTTGGGGAGGAATCCATACCAAAAGCTACATCAGATGAGGGTAAAGAGATGATTGAGGTTGAGGAGGCTACCACACCTCAGTACTCTATTATGAGGGACAGACCTAGGAGGCCCATTAAACCACCTCAAAGGTATGCTGAAGTGGATATGGTAGCTTATGCGTTAAATGTAGCTGAAGATATTGATGCCGGCGAGAAACCATCTACCTATAATGAGGCAATTAGTTGTGTGGATTCAGAAAAGTGGTTGATTGCCATGCATGAGGAGATGGAATCTCTACACAAAAATAGCACATGGGTATTAGTGAAGTTACCCAAAGGAAAGAAGGCTGTTCATTGTAAGTGGGTGTTCAAGAGGAAAGAAGGCACTCCGGGTATTGATGATGCTAGATATAAGGTGAGACTTATTGCTAAGGGCTATAATCAGATTTCGGGTGTGGATTACACTGATGTGTTCTCTCCTTTTGTGAAACATAGCTCTATTCAAGCTTTACTTGGGATTGTTGCTAGGCATGATCTTGAGTTGGAGCAAATGGATGTCAAAATGGCATTCTTATATGGAGAGCTTGAGGAGGACAGCTACATACAACAGCCAGAGGGTTTTGTTACTTCAGAAAAAGAGGACCATGTGTGTTTGTTGAAGAAATCTCTCTATGGGTTGAAACAATCTCCAAGGCAATGGTATAAGAGGTTTGATGCTTTTATGACTTCACATGGGTTTAAACGTTGCAACTATGATAGTTTTGTCTATTTCAGGAAGAACCATGATGGGTCTTTTGTCTATCTTCTTCTCTATATTGATGACATGTTGATTGCATCTAGAGATAAAGAAGAAATTGGAAAGGTCAAATCTCAGTTGAGTGCCAAATTTGAGATGAAGGATTTAGGTGTGGCAAAGAAGATCCTTAGTATAGAGATTTTGAGAGATAGAAAGGCTGGCTCATTGTATCTTAGTCAAAGGGAGTACATTGAGAAGGTTTTGCGAAGGTTTAATATGCACAATTGTAAACCTGTAAGTACTCCATTGGCCTTACATTTTAAGCTTTCAGTTTTGTTGTGTCCACAATCAGATGATAAGATCGAGTATATGACTCGAGTCCCTTACTCTAGTGCGGTTGGTTCCCTTATGTATGCTATGGTTGCACACGTCCGGATTTGTCGCATGCCGTGAGTTCTGTTAGTAGATACACGGCTAATCTGGGGAAAGAGCATTGGAAAGCACTTCAATGGATCCTTCACTACTTACGTGGCTCTTCAAGAGTGTGTTTGCATTTTGGGAGATATAGAGATGGGGTTGTTGGCTATGTGGATTCAGATTATGTCGGTGATCTTGACAAGAGGAGATCGTTGACCGGTTATATGTTTAGCATTGGTCGTTGTGCTATTAGTTGGAAGGCAACATTGCAAGCTTCAGTTATGTTGTTTACCACGGAGGCTGAGTATATGGCCATTACTGAAGCCGTTAAAGAGGCCATTTGGTTGAAGGGATTATTTAGAGAGCTTTGTGATAATTTGAAGCTCATGGCATTGTATTGTGATAGTCAGAGTGCTATTTTTCTTACTAAAGATTAGATGTTCCATGAGAGGACTAAACACATTGATGTTCGCTATCACTTTGTACGAGATGTTGTTGCAAGGGGTGATGTGGTTATGGAGAAAGTCAGTACACATGATAATCCCGCTGACATGTTGACTAAATCACTTCCTTTGTCCAAGTTTGTGCATTACTTGAACTTGGTTGGTCTTTCACATTCTCGTTGAGTAATGCCCATTGAGGGGCATGTTGGAAAAGGTGGAGCTTATGTTATTGTTTGCGTTGTGAGTGTTTTGGTTTTGAATTGATACTTGGAAATTCATGTCAAGGTGGAGATTATTGTGTTTGTGACATGAATTTTTGATGGGAGATGTGTTGGTTTTGTATTTTGAACACGTTTTGGGTATTTTGGACAAGTTTGGTATGTGTATTGCATATTTTGAGCATACATGGGCAGATACACGGGTGTGTCTCAGGGTGTGTTGTGAACACGGGCAGGAACACGGGCGTATTATTGGCCGTGTTAGAACCTGCCAATTTGTCCAGAACGATACACGGGCAGGAACGCGGGCGTGTTCCAGGCTGTGTTTCGACCCCGTTTTCACTCCAGAAGGCTACACGGGTCGAGACACGTCCGTGTAGCAACCAGAGGTATCCAAATCCATTTGGGAAGCATTTTTCTCCTATTTTTCTCTCCACAAACTTTATAAATAAGCCTTGTATCAATTTAGAGTTATGAAATTCGGCCTATTCATCATTGTTAGCCGTCTAAACACTCTTTGTACGCTATTTTTACAGTTATAGTGAAATCTCTCCTCCTCTGCCCGTGGTTTTTATCCATATTGGGGTTTTTCACGTAAATCTTTATGTCTATTCTTGTTTACTTTTGTTTGCTATTGTTTGTGTGTTTGTTTGTATTCGCCTATTACTTCTGCTGTGACTCTAACAAAATCAAATTAAGAAATTCTTTATTTTGAGCAAAAATTTCTCCACCATTTGTTAAATGCATAAATTTTAAAGACTTGTCATATCTTAAAGTATTTTTGTAAAAAAGACGGCAAATTTCACTCTTAGAAAAATAATCCTCAATCGATAAGGTTTTTTTTTTTATCTTTTTTTAATTCATTATTGTGAATACTTATATTAATTTTTTGTTGTTCTAATTTAACCATCAAATATTTTTCAAACACTATCTACCCATAGTCCAGCAAAACTCCATCTTAAAAGAAATCTTCCAACTCACTTTATTATAATTTTTTATATCTAATTTTAATGTCATACCTGCTCTTTTCTTCCGAATAAAAGTTTTTAAAGTGTGCATTACTTCTTGAATTATTAAAATATTATCTTATATTATTTGACCCGTGATAAAAGCTCCTTGTGCGTGAAGGGTTTATCTAAAAAAGTTTGCGTCTTCTTTGTTAAATTGATATAAGCTAGAAGGTTATGTAGATTACTATTTAACAATATTTTGTTCCCTTGAATGAGGTGATTAATGCATGTGAGTTCTTCTTTGTTAAATTGATATGAGCCAGAAGGTCCATTTGAGGCATATCTCAAGTGACTTCTGAAAGAGAGATTTTAACTTCAATTACTTTCTTCCATACTAAGCATGTGAGATTTCATTTTACTGAGATGATTTACAAAAATAATTTTTAAAATATGTTAATTTCTAATAACTAATAATTAATTATCTTTCTCTTCATCCTATAATATTAAATCTCATATTATCTGTAAAAAAAAAAAAAAAAGGCCAGAAGGTTATGTACATTACTATTAAACTATATATGTTTTTTCCTCGAATGAGGTGATCAATACATGTGAGTTTCCTCAATCCAATCAATAGAAGTGAAGGGTTTACCTAAAAAAGTCAATAAGTTTTATGTATATTCAATTATTTGTTTATATAAAAAAAAAACATTTTTTTTACTTATTTATCATTTATATAACTTTTATAAAATTTTTAACTTAAAAAATTAATTATCTTATTTTAAAATTTGTATATTTTAAAATAAAAATTTTTGTATAAAATAAATTTTTTATATTTTAAATTAAAAATTATGATAACAATATTATAGTAAAATTATGATAAAAAATTCATTACAAAATTTTTTTATTTAAATAAATTTTAGATTTTATATTTTTTGCTAACTTATTTAGTTGGATCTTCTATAAACATCAATGTTTTTGTTTAAATTTATCCTTTATCAAAAATTTGAATGTTTTAAATTATATTGAAAATTTACTCAAGACTTAAATTATCAAAACTTTATTGAAAATTATTTAATTTAAAAATTTAATTATGGGTGAATTTAAATGTAAAAATTAATATTTATGAAGGATTTGATCAAATAAATTATCAAACAATATAAAATTTATATTTTATTTGAATTATAAAAATAAAAAAAATTATGTAATAACATTATCAAAAAATATAAATTGACATAAGTTTAAGTACAATTATTAAATTTTATATTGTTGATAAAATTGTGGCTTTAATTGAAAAAGCTTTTCCTACTTTTTCAATAATACACACAACAATTTAAACTGCATATGTTCTAATTAAATACCACTCCAAGAATAAAATTTGACTTTCATGTTTTCCAAGAGAAATTGATTTTGCTTAATTATTTTATATAAATTTTTATTTTTAAAATATGAAAAACTATTATTTTATATAAAAATTTTCATTTATATTTTATATTTTGAAATATGAAAATTTTTAAATAAGATAATTATTTTTTTTAACTTGAAAACTTTTTTAAAAGTGATATAAAAGACAAATAAGTAAAAAAAAGATATAAATGGTAGAAAGATAAAATTTTAAGAACTATAAAGAAATATTTTATCTTACAAAAACTATACTTTAGCCCACAATTAGCGGAAAAATTAATAGAGAGATGAACTAGAGCAATGAAAATAAAGTTCAGGGATGTCATAATATATTTTATAAAAATGAGGGATCGACTAATGTATTTGACTAAACCTAAAGGGATTTAGCAATTTATCATTTATATATAGTAGAATGTAAAGGTTTTTGCTATGGTACAAACTTTTGTATTTAGACGAATGGAATAATAACCATTAGATTAATTTTTATTTAATCTTAGTGTATCAATACATGTAAAATATATTAATAATTATAATTAATTAAATTTTAGAGTCATTCTACAGTACAAACGGTTGTATCTATAGAACTGGAATTAAGATTGTTGGATTAAAATTTAATTAATTATAACCATTGATATATTTTACAGATATTGATACACCAGGATAATCAATGGTTATAATTAAATAAAATATAATCTAACAGTTGTAATTTCATTTGTATAGATATAAACATTTGCATTGTAGTAAAAGCCTAAATTTTAATCTAATGGTCTTAATTTCAGTTGTATATATATAATCATTTGCACTGTAAAATGACTCTAATGTAAATTGTCCTATAAAAATCGAGTTATTATATATTGTGTAAATGGTTGTATTTATATAACTGAAATTTAGACAATTAGATTAAAATTTAATTAATTATAACCATTGATATATTTGACAGGTACTGATACACTAAGATAATCAATGGTTGTAATTAAATACAAATTAATTTAACGATTGTAATTTCATTTGTATATATACAAACGTTTGCACCATAGCAAAAGCCATAAAAATTATAGGATAAATTATTAAAGCCCCTTGAGGTTTAGTGAAATATATTAATAGATCCCTCATTTTTGAAAAATACATTATGACATCCCTGAGCTTTGTTTCTATTATACTAGTTTATCCCTCGGTTAACTTTTAGCTAAAGTGTAATTTTTATAACATAAAATATTTCTCCTTAGTCCTTAAAGTTTTTACCATTATACTATTTTTGCTTATTTGTCATTTCTATATATCACTTATAAAAATTTTCATGTTAAAAAAAATAATTATCTTTATTTTAAAATTTTCATATTTAAAAATCAATATATAAATAAAAATAGAATATAAAACAATACTTTTCATATTTTAAATTAAAAATTATGATATGATTATAATAAAAATTTATTACAAAAATTTTTTATTTACATAAAGTTTAGATGTAATAAAAAATTATCTTATATAAATTATAATATAAATTTTTTCATTCGTTTTAAGAAAATTAAAGTATTTAAGTTATATTTCGACTGAATTAAGCATGTGGTTATATATATATATATATATATATATATATCAGATGGTAATAAATGCACCAAACTAAAATGCACAGAAGAATATCTCAATGCCACATGATTGTTAATTTCTTTTTATTTAATAGAGATAAATTACACACTATATACTCATGCAAATACTGTTTTCTCAAATGGTGGTCGGTGAGGTTTTTTGGGGGGTTTTGTTTAGGATGCTTGTCTTTCAGGGTGGGATAAATTATATAAAGAGTCACTAAATTTTATGATTGATTAAAATTTAGTTATAAAATTTTAATTTATATCTTTTTTAATTATTAAATTTAGATTTAGATTTCAATGAGTAGTTTCTTAATTTTTTGGTTAATAAATAATATAATATTACTATTTTAATCCAGAATTTATAGACAATATACAAATAATTCTATATTCTTTACATTCAAATAAAAATTAACAGAAAAACTAAAAAATATTTTGAAGGATCCTATAATAGTGTAAAAATATTATTCAATTAGAGAACAAAGTGCATGTTAATATTATATCTTCATGTTTAAATTTTTTTTATATAGTAAACTATATATAAATCAGTACAATATTTATATATTATATTTTATTAATTTAAATAATTTAGTTAATTTATTTTGTTATTCTTGGTTGAAATATTATTTTTATTTTTTAAATACAATAAACTATACACTAAATATTTATACATTTTATTATGTTAAAATAATTTATAACTATAATTTTAGATATGTTCTTCTGTTAAAATAGTTTTTAATTTTTCCAATAATTTTTTCATAAATTAAGACAATATTAATTTATTTACTTGCTATTTAAATTTTGAACTAAAATGATAACATTGAATTGTTTAGGAGTTGAAAAGTTTTATAAGCACTACATATGAAAATCTAAATAAAAATTTAATAACTAAAAAATTAAAATTTTATAATTAAATAATTAAACATAAAAATTATATATATATATATATATATATATATATATATATATATATATATATATATAATCTACTCTTGTGGGGTCACTAATGCACCGTTATATCCGTATCTTGCATATGCAAGTGTTTCAGGAAGGGCTGAGCGCGGGTCGCGGAGAATTTAAATTGTCCTATAAATTTAAAAAATTGAACCGAAAATCTCCAGAACCGAAAATATCTATTGACCGTTTGACTTTCTCCGAACTGAACTGTCACGAAAATTTTTATTGAGGCGGGTCTGGAGATAATGAGTTCTCCGAACTGAGAACCGAACCGAATTGAACTGAACTGCTCCGAACCAAAATCAGAACCGATAATTTGCTATATATATTTGTATATGTGTGTGTTATGTGAGTATGTATATTTCAAAAATTTTATAAATAGTTATTATCTTAATTTTTTTATGATGTATTATAAATTATAATGTTGATAATTAATTATTGATAAGTTGAAGTATTATAAAATTATACTATTATAATCATCTTATATTATATGATATATTATAAAGTTATACTATTATAATCATCTTATATTATATGTTCAAATTATAATCATCTTGTTTTATATGTTTAAAATATAAAATTATTAAAGTATAACTATTAAAATAAAACTTAGACATAAAATTTATAAGGAAGATAATATTATTTATTAGATATAATATATTTAATATAATGCAACAATAATATATATAGTTATTATTAATTTGTTAAATATTAATTTCAAATATATATGTAACAGCCCAAGATCACTCGGCCCACGAGGTATTGTCCGCTTTGGGGACTGACCCAGTCCAACCCTCACGGTTTTGTCCTCAAAAGGCGCCTC
>CATIWO010347968.1:0-15285 GCA_949673435.1 Macaranga tanarius | reverse complement strand
CCCTTGCTAATAGCTAACTCCAACAGTTGTTGCTACTTTGTTACATCTACTTAATCCATTTGCATTTATCCTCTAGCCTATACATAGAGGATAAACAATTCACCATACAACCAATAGTTAGGTATAATATGCTAATTTGGTGCAATACTCTAAATGCAGGTAATATTTTTTTTTTTAACTCCTAGATGTGTAATAAAGCAGCATAAATACTAAGCTAATAGAACATAATTGAACTTAACAATTTTAGTTTAGAAATGGAATCCAAAAATGATGGTACCAGATTCAAAGGCTACTATTGCAAATGCCATAAATTTAAAGTGAAGGCATCCCATTCTTACCACCTCATGGAAGTTACTCCACCTTGGAGAGAGATGTCTACATCAATTTTCCAAAGAAAGAGCAGCGAATAGACTAAAAATCTCAAAATTCAAGCGACCGGTCATATATACGCGAGAGAACCAAACTTTAACTTTATTTTAATTCAGTCACCAAACTTTAATTTGTACTTTTTTAGATACCAAACTTTAATTTGTACTTTTTTAGATACCAAATTTCTATTTAGTTTCACAGTAATCACTCAAAAAATTTGTTGATACTTGAACAATTCAAAATTATTATTTTAATTCAAAATTAAATATTTTTTTTACAAAAAAGTCTATATTTTCAATACATTTATAGAAAATAAGAAAAATTTTAGAATTCATTTTAATTCCACCTAGTAAGAGTAAACTCATTCTGAGTGGTATCAGAGCCCAGGAAAATATAAACTTCTAAATTTTTTATAATTTCTATATTAAACTGAAAAGATAAAATGATTGAGAGATTAAAATGGTTTTTAATATAAATTTGGAGAATAAAAAATTTTTGGCAATACCTTTTTTGAAAAAAATTGAAGTTAGATTTTAAAAAATAAATTAATATTTAATAGTTAAAATGTAATAAATATAAAGTTGGGTGAACAAATGGTGTATTTAACTTTTCAAGTAACGTTAAACATATGTTAAATATATTGACGAGCATAAGTAGCTCCCGTAAAAATTATATATAGTGGCCATTTGCATTGAAGGGTATCAAAAAGAACTGAGAGAATTTGAGATGAAAATTCTTTCCATCATTGTGGAAGAATCTCAACAAATAGTATTGCTCTGCATGAAAATATTATTGAAATAAATTAACCTTCTTCGGCTTTATGGGCTGAGAGCTAAGAGGTCTCTCAAGTTCTTGTATTCTCACTCAGGTTTGAGTTATTTAATTTGTAGAATAATGTTGGTTAATTTATTTGTATTCTCAATATTTATTTGTTTTTCTCACAGTATTGGTGTTCTAGGATAACTCAGAAACTCTAAGAGCCACACATCACTTACCCCAAAAAATGCTGAATTTATAAAATACATGTTCTAGGAATTAAAGCTAGAGAAATACATACAACTTGTTGAAAACATAGCATGGGCTACCTTAAGGTTCTTTTTTCTGTCAAACACATGCTGTTTTCTAATTTTACAGTTCATTAAATGCATTCTAATGGAGGTTTATTGGTAGAAAAAGTCAAAACATGTTGTGATGTTTAACAAATTTATTTCAAATTTCAAAACATGGTTAAGATTCTAAATTCAAACATCTCCTTGTAATTCTAGCATAGTTTATACTTTTGACAAAATGTGATAAAAAAAAAATATACATGTGACCATTTTAAAGAAAAACCACCTGATCTGTTAAGTTTGATAAAATTATGTATTATTTTAAAATTATAAATACTTAGCTAAATTTTTACATTTTTTTTACTAAATTTTAAAAGTTATAACAAATTTACAACAAATTATAAGTTTGTGATTTTTTATACTAATTTGACCCAGTTCACGGGCCCCAAAAAGAAAGGATCTTCTATATATATTTTGAGTATATTGCACCTAAAAATTAGATTTTTTAGCAAATCCTAAATGTTTTATACTTGAACAATAAAATAAGATATATCTAAGACAAGAATTTCCCTTTGCATTTACTATTTTTATGTGTATATCTCTAATTATTATTTTTTAATAAATTTTAGCTCAAAAGAATCTTCTAAAACTTTTTTATTATATTATATTTTTAGGAAAAGACAATTTCATTTATTTTTATTTTTATTTTATAAAATGTAAATAATGTATTAAAAATTTTGTTAAAAAGTTGTTTCTTTAATATGATTTTATTTAATAATTTTAGATGAAAAACATGATTTCATATATTTTTTTTCAATTTCTTATCAAAATATTTGTTAGATAACTATATTTCTCAATCTTGATTTCTCACTATTTTTTCATAAGTTCAAAGAAAAAATTTTACAAATATTCATTATGTACTAATGCTAATTTTTTTTTTATGTGTGATTTTAATAGTACTTTATTTTAAAAATAATTAACAGCTAAAAAAGTTAGTTAGTGATTTCGCATCTTAAAAGTATAAAATAGTTTGCTAAAAAAAAAAGTATAAAATAATTTAACTTTTCAATATTTATTTATATTATAAAAGATTACCAAAATAATTTTTGTCTAAAGCCACAAATACCCGTGCGGTGGTCTAATGGATGAAAAACAATGATTGTAGAGTTTTGATGGGATGAAGGTGATTAATTTTCAATTGCATAAAATATAAGAGATTTATTTTTTAAAAGAAAATGGTCAACTTTTCGTTCATTAAAAATAAAAAATATATTTTAGTAAAATAATAATAAAATCAGTACAATTAAAGAATATCAAAATAAAATTTTATTAAAGTTATAACATTTCTTGTTATTATTTTGCAATCGCATTGAAAGAGCTCTTCTGATTTGCAATTCGGTGATCCGTACGCTCCATTCAATTACTTTATTTAGTAATAAATTAACTTTTTAATCTTTGAATGAATCCGATTGCATAAATAGCAACAGAAAATTCACAACAAAAAAATCTAAATTTCATGAAAAAACTATAAAAATCACATTAAGGTAAGAACTTCTTGAAAAAATATTTAACAATTTCAAAAAAAAAAAAAGCAGAGGTCTATATTTATTTAAAGCAAAAATAAAATAAAACAAATAAATAAAGATAGAAAAATCACTACCGATCAAAATGATAATTATCGACGGTGGATAAAATGAAAATTTTGAAGAGAATTCAATAAGTATGAGAAAAGAGAGAAAAAAAATGACTTTAAATATTCATTTAATAATTGGAAAAACTCATGTATTAACTCCCTAATTTTTTATATATTTTAATAAAACAAATAAATAAAAATAGGAAAACCACCGGTGGATAAAATAAAAATTTTGAAGAGAATTCAATAAGTATGGGAAAAGAGAGAAAAAAAAAAAAAAAGATGACTTTAAATTTTCATTTAATAATTGGAAAAACTCGTGTTAACTCCCTAATTTTTTACATAATTTTTTCTATAATTATCCATTGCAGTTTAAATTGTATACATTATCTCTCTGTACGTTTTGTTTTTTTTTTTGTTTTTTTTTTTTTTTTGACACATTTAGTTCACCCATCGCAAATGAGGTTTAAACGTAGCAAGAGCCTATAAATAGAATTTTTTTTTTTATAAAAATTATATTTACTCAGTTGTTTCATTTTGCAAACATTAAATTCTTATATGTTTATTTTTAGAAACATTAAGTTTTCATACTTTTATTTGAGCAACAGTGAGTCCTTAATTTATGAAATTTTATCAATGATGTATATAATTTAATTATTCATGTTTTATTTTTATTAAATGACAAACACTCTTATGAAAATTAAATCTAAATAATTTAATTAAAATTTAATGGTTAATAAATTTATTTAATTAATTTTTTACTAAATAATTGAAGCAAAATTTGCAATAAATAAGAGTAATAAATATTTAAGAAATAAAAAAAAATTATACTATTGATTTAATTTTTAAGAAAAATTTTCAATTATTATATTAAAAAATATAAAGTAGAGTGTATTTAAGATTTTTAGAGTGGAAATGAGCATTTCCTTTAATAATTTATTATTTAAAATTGAATTAATTGTAAAATTTATAAAGCAGCATTATATAAAGCAATATCAGATATAGTTAATAAAAAATAAAAATTTTAAAATCCATGTGTTAATTATGAAATATTTAATTAGAAATTTAAATTAGTTAAATTATAAATTTATTATCTAAATATATGATAGTTAATAATTAATTAAAAATATTCATGGATGGTAAAGAAAAAAATAATTAAAAAGATTCATTTAAGAAATACTAATGACTAATTTATAAAAATTAAAACGCGTAAATTTATTGAAGATTTTAAAAATTATAGGAACTAAATTAAATATTTTGGTAAAATATAAAAAATTAAAGTTGCAGGGGTAAATATGGTTGTTGCCTTGATAATTTTACGTGGGTGTTTCTCACCAAGTACTATTGTCCTGCATTGTTTTCATGAACAGAACAGAAGAGAAAAGGAGACAGTACGTAGAATAAAATAGCAAAATTAAGCAGCTGATCGTATAAATGGAAATGGAAATTGAAAAGGATGAACTCATGGAGTTCGCAAAAATGGATGGAGAAGGATATTGCATTCTTGACAATATATTTGACCATTGGCTGGGCATAAACCTGCGTGGATATCGAAACTTCAAAGATCTGAACCAACAATTACGGACATTAACTTCTCCAGCGCCAACGGAGAGTTGCATCTTCGAAATCCCCGACATCCTTCTCCAACAAAAGGAAGGAGGAACTTATGTTCCCATTGCTTTTTCAATCGGTCCCTGGCATCGAAACAAGCCTAATCTGAAATCAAATAGTCGTTCGAAACATCTTTATTTTCGTCATTTCATCTCCTGCAGAGGTGGAGATCCAAAGGAAATTATTTGCAAGTTGCCGGCAATAATACGGAGGATGCAAGATATCGCTGGGAGCAGCTACGTAAGCCGCAAGTATAATATGGCACCCTCACTCTTCGAATGGAGAGATAGTTGTGACTGGAGATATTTTTGTGAGTATGAAAGGGATTTTGGCATTGGAATCGGATTGTTGATCGATAGCTGCTTCATTATTGAGTTTCTCCTCATGCTAGAAAGTGAGGTCGATGGTACGCAAAGAGATGACCCAATATCCTCATATATGCTACAATTTCTATGCCATGATCTTCTGTTGCTAGAAAACCAAATACCCTTCAGCATGCTTGAATTAGTGTTTGAATTTCATAAGACACGCGACGCAAATGAGAACCAACAAGCTGGACATCTGCTTCAGCTTATGCAACTGATGGATTTATTTCTACAACTAGTTTTGCCACTGAAGAAAAATTCCATTTCGGTTGACTTTGCTGACCGACATAAACCAAAGCATCTACTTGATTTTGTAAGATTACGCCTGGTTCATTCACTTGGACCTGACCAAAATGTTATTCATTTGGGCCCCAGAAGTTTTACAAGTCAAGGATGGAAGCCTATTCCTCCAGCAACATCTCTTAGAAAAGCAGGAATTAAAATCAAAAGGGGACATGGGAGCATTTTGGCTGTAGATTTTCGAAATGGTGTTCTGAGAATTCCGCCACTCCAATTTCGTGAAGGCACAGAAGATATCTTTCGAAACTTAATGTGCTTTGAACAGTTGTTACCTGAATGTCCACATCATATCACTTCTTATGTGGTCTTGATGGGATGCCTCATC
Source organism: Macaranga tanarius (assembly GCA_949673435.1). NCBI lineage: Eukaryota > Viridiplantae > Streptophyta > Magnoliopsida > Malpighiales > Euphorbiaceae > Macaranga > Macaranga tanarius. The sequence continues at coordinate 9,633 of CATIWO010347968.1, read as the reverse complement.
AATACTGTCGGTGATTTTGAGTTACTTTGTGAAGCTGGAATTTTTGACAATTGGATGAATGCTGAGGATGTGATTGCTTTCTTCAACAAGCCTCTCTACCCTGGAGCTTATGTAAGAAATTATTATTATCTTGAACTCTCTGATCAAGTGAACGAGTATTGCAAGCGTAGGTGGCCTAGACTGCGTGCAATTTATCGCAATGAGTTCACCACTCCATGGGCCATTATTTCTCAAATTGTAGCTGCCTTTCTCTTCATCTTTACCTTGCTACTGACAGTCTTTGCCATCATAAATAAATAGTAAGTACACCTACCGAACTACTTCACAATTATTGACATATATATTGATATATAGAACTTCAAGTTGTTACCCTTTTATGATATCGTAGGTGAAAGTTTTGGCTTCATTTCTCTGTTCAATCAGGTATTGCATGCAAGTGTAAGCAATTCTTATCAAGGAATTCACACTCGGATCATGTGTAATCATCTCATAAGTTGTTGGGGCCATTTCTCTGTTGCAAATTTTGTTTTTACTGAATAAAGGATAATAGTGTTGTGTGCTAGTTTGTCATAGTCTCTACGAATTCGTTACACATATCTGGTTTCAGTACTGTATATCCAAGTTGCTATTTTCTTGTTTCTAGTTGTTATTGTGACAGCCTATTTAAAAGGCCTCTTTCTTAATGAATAAATTAAGTGTGCAGTGTTCATTTTTCTCTTCCATTGTTATTGTGACAGCCTATTGTTCTTATTATTATTTTAGTAACAGTATTCTTTTATTCTTTATTGTTCTTATTGTTTTGGACTCCACCTTACGAGCAATGCATTTTTAACTTTTTGGTATTTTTAAGCCCCAGAAAAACTGAGATATATTTTTTTTTATTGATTCTGCCTATTATAATAACTCCTGCTATATATGCTTGCTGAAAATGAAACAAAAAATTTATTATTTTCTCAACTTATCTTTTAAATTTATTTAAACTGCATTCACACTATCTACTAAAAAATATAGGATTAGTAGCTAAAATAACTGATATATATCAATCAAATTGTTATTTTCACTTATGAAAATCGTGGACTATCATGTTCAAGCCTCTACAGCCAATATGTATCCATTAATATTGGTGAACTACAAAAATTGTCCACCAGAGCTCTCATTTTTTAATAATCTCTATATGATCAGCCTGCATGAACTCAAAATTGAGAATTTGTTGGATAGAAAATTTTGAAATATTTATTGGTAACAATTGATATGTGCATTTCATCAATCTTAACACACACGCATATATTAAGATTCCTTTGGCCATTGAAGTAGAGTAATTGCTGGAGAACAAATGCTTTTTTGTCCGTTTAAAGCAATGCTTGCATGAAGTGAAAAGTGAACCTAGAGAATTTATTTAACTCTTGGAATTACTTTTATTCCTCTTGTTTTAAGGAAAATGATTCCATTTATCGTAAGTTTTGACTAATTTATTTTAATTACATCACTAACTAAGATTTGTATTAATATATATATAGTCATTATTTTTTAAAAGTATTTAAATTAAATTCAATTTTACTTTAGGAATTTAAATGTAATTTAAAAAAATAGCATAAGATCCTTTTTAAAAAATATACACTTTTTTTTTTCTCACTTTCCCATCAAAACTGATAAATAAAAAAAAAATTAATTAATAAACATATTTGGCCACACCAAACGACCGGGATAAACTTAAAAAATTTGTAGTAATTTTTTAATTACTTAGTAAATTTGGTGGCTAAATTTTCATACTAATTGAGTCTTTTATATTATATTTTTTTTATGAGAAAATGAACAAAAAATTTAAGTGAATAATTTTTTTTGTAATGAATCTTATAGTAATTCTTAAAAGCATATTTAAGTCTGTAAAATAAAATGGGATGTAATTGAAATAATTTTAAAAAATATAATGGCTAAATTGATATATACAAATTTTAGTTGAGAATACAATTGAAAATTTGTTCAAAATTTAGTATAGGTATAACTGGAATTTTAGCTTGAATATTTTGCTGTTATGATATTAATTATATATGATTTATTTGTTTGTCTGTAGGTACTGTAGTTTTCTTATAAGCAAACTTAACATATACAAGATTAAGATTCTTTTTCAATTCTAAAAAGAATTCATGCACTGTTTTAGGCAATGAACTTATAAGCTATGACCATCACCTGCAACAATATATGAATCTTAATCATTTCAATGGTAATTGCAACTACAGAACACACCAGCGTACCTATTATTGCACAAAACTTCAACCATTAATCACAAGTACCAAAATTCACTTGTAATTATTACTTGTGTGCAATTTTTTCTTTCATAGATTCGATGGCAGGAGTAATGGCCTTCAGTGAATAATATTTTTCTTCCTTGTTCGAAAAAAAAAGATTCGATGGCAGGAGTAAAGCATCATGGCGCAACCTCTCCATTAGGAGTACTAGAACAACACGTCAATGTCAATGTTGATCAATTGGGTGCCTCCTTGGAAAATATGATGCCTAAAAATTATCATTCACCGCAAATTGTTGCATTTTCAGGGTTCCCTACATATTAAATTGTTCTAGCTTTATCCCTAATTAATATTTTTTTTTTCAACCAACAATAAATATTACAAGGTTATGAAGATACATGATAAATAATTAGACTATTATTATAATTTATCAGGAGACCAATATAATATAATTTGCTGATTTTGTGCACAATTAGAATGCCCATAAAGCTCAAACTCCCTTTTAATGGCAGCAAACGTGAAAGCAATATGTATGTAGTTTTGCAATGGCTGAAAAATGAAGGTGACCACATCCCAACTTTTTATCTAAAAGAAAGATGCCTAGACCAATTTTCCAATAGCAGAATAAAGCAAAAGCCCAAATTTCAAGCAACCAACATTCTTGTCTTAAGTTTTTGGGAAATTAAGTTGTTAAATGTATATCTCTTGTTTCCATTTGCATTTAACCGCCTCCAAAATTTTTCAGCTGCAGCTTGAAAACTCCTTTTCAGCCTAGACAGAGTGTTGAATACACCATACACATACGGTAAGCAATTCTTCCACAAAGCTTTGTCTAATTAACGTTGTTTTTACGATGTCATTTTTAACAAACTATATTATACTACTCTTCATGTATACATATGTAATGCAAAGAAATGTTATTTTGCCCTGAGAAGTAATTAAGAGTTCTCGAGTTCATTTGAATAAAACACACTTCATCAATAAGAATCAATTTTAGTGTTAAGTAATTCTACAAAATTAAAAAAATGAAATTAGAAATAAATTTTACAAAATTTTCATTTAAACTAAACAAATTTAAGTAATTTGCAAATAAATTTCATAAAATTTTATGAAATTCATTTGAACTAAATACGCTCTAAAGTGTCTTCGAAGTGAGTACTCGCATATGTTTGGAAGAGTAGTAATTTATAATAACTTTATTTGTGGGGAGATTATTACTTATACTTAGAATATTATACTTAGAATATTACATGCACATTATTGAATTTAGGCTAATTACTATAAAAAAAAAAAACGTAATGTTGTTAACATTGACTTTGTTACAAATTTATTCCAATTTTTTTTTTTAATTTGACAAATTATTTATAATTATAGCATAATTTGTACTTTAGTCAGAATTAATAATAATAATAATAAAAGATGTCCATATGGCCATTTTAAACAACCGTCATGCCACGTGCATCTTTTCATTAATTTTGACCAAATTGCACATTTTGATAAAATAGTAATTTTTTTTTTTGATGGAAAAGATTAAATCTTTCATTTAATGAAAATCAAAAGTACATCTTGATAAAGAAATAACATCAATAACAGAACAATCAAGAAGTACAAGAACAAAATCTCACTCAAATCAAGAAATTTTTTGAAACTATTCCTCAATTGCGTTGACAGAGCTCTTCTGATGTACAACTTGGCGATCTGTACGCTTCACTCAATGACTTTGATTAGCCATAAATTGACTCTTTGGTCTTTAGGTGAGTCCGATTGCAGAAATACTAACAGAGAATTCATGATTGAGAGATAATCATAATCCATGAAGGATAAACAAACAAATCCCATAAAGGGTAATAGCTCCATCTAGGAAGATTCAAAAAATTCCAACAAAAAACAACGGATCAAAGATCTGTATTTTATTGAATGAAAAAAAAAACAAAAGAAACTAAATAAAACTAATAAGAAGAAGGGACCACCGCCGATCTAAGAGATGATCGGCGGTGGCCAAGAAATTTTTTTGATGGAAACCAGAGAAAAAGGGAGAGAAAAAAGGAGACGGCTAGGGTCACTCTGATAAAATAGCAATTAATTGGCAAAATTATGACATTTATGTCAAGTTTAAAAGGTTAAAATAAATTCACAACAACTCGTAAATATTATGATTTTTTATACCAATAAACCTTGAATTTATGATAAATGTATATTCTAAATGTTTTATATTTAATCAATAAAATTAATATAAATGTGTGTGTTACAAATTTTATTATTGAATGTGTAATAATACCTACATATTACACTTGGAGTAGGCAAAAAAATTTTCCTTCATGTTTAGTTTATTTTGACTATCATGTATGTAGCGCTACTTGTTACTAGTAGAATTTGTCAAGTTATCTCTGAATTCATGTTTCATGAATTTTCAAAATGAAAATAATGTATTCAATCAAGTTTATATTTTGTTGTATTCAAGACACTGAAAATGTTGGCTATCAATAAAAGACTGAATCAAAGTTTAGATACCGCTCATGAAAGTGCTGCTCTTTTATAGGTCGAAATTAGTAGTTCATGAGTTTGATTTTTGTCAGCATTAGTGCACGTCTAGATCTGCCCGTGTTGTTGGCTTAACGTAGTATGTATGTATATTTATTTGTATTTCTGACACATAAACATCGGTGAAAAATAATAATTTTACATGGGTGTTTCTCACCAAATCCTCTTGTCCTTATTTGTTTTCATGAACAGGAGAGAAGAGAAAAGGAGACAGCACTAAATTAAAATAAAAAAGCAAAAGCAGCTGATCATATAAATGAACATTGAAGGAGGTGAAGTAGATCAGTTCGGAGCAATGGATAACCAAGGATACGACATTCTTAAAAGTTTATTTCGGAGATCTCTGAACACTGACCCGAGTAGATATCAAAACTTCCAAGATTTGAACAAAGAATTAGAATTTCGTACATCAATTTTTCCAGCGTAAGCGCAAACTGAGATTTGCGCCTTTCAAATCCCGAACGTTCCTTTTCAACAAAAGGAAAGAGCTTATGTTCCCATTGCTTTCTCAATAGGGCCCTGGCACAGAAAAAACCTTAACCTGCGGGCAAACAGTTATTTGAAATATCGTTATTTTCATGATTTTATCTGGCACAGAGGTGGAGATCCAGAAAAATACTTTTGCGAGGTGCAGGAAATAATACGGGAGATCAACTGTACTGCTCGTAAAAGTTACGCATCCCTCGCACCCCTCAATAATGATAAGAGATCCTCACCCCTCAGTGAGATATATGAGATATATGATAAATATGATGAGAAGTGTGACTTTGAAATTGGATTGTTCATCGATAGTTGCTTCATTATTGAGTTTCTCCTCAAGCTGGGAAGTAGGAAGCCTAGGCATTGGGATGACCCAATATTCACGCATATGCTACAATTTGTATGCCATGATCTTCTGTTGCTAGAAAACCAAATACCTTTCAGCACGCTTCAATTAGTGTTTGAATTTCATAAGAAGCACAACGTAAATGACAACGAAAAGCTGCTTGAGCTTGAGCAACTGATCCATCTATTTCTACGGCTAGTTTTGCCACTTGAAGTTTCCATTGACAGTCGTCACGAACCAAAGCATCTACTTGACTTTTTAAGATTATGCCTGGTTAGTTCACTTGAGCCCGCCGATTATTTTTTCACGTTGGATGTAAATATACGTCAAGGATGGAAGCCAATTTCTCCTGCAACATCTCTTAGAAAAGCAGGAATTAAAATCAAAAAGGGACATGGGAGCATTTTGGATGTAGATTTTCGAAATGGTGTTCTGACAATTCCGCCACTCCAATTTCGTAAAGGCACAGAAGATACCTTTCGAAACTTAATATGCTTTGAACAGTTGTCACCTGAATGTCCACATTATATCACTTCTTATGTGGTCTTGATGGGATGCCTCATCAATACCGTCAGTGACTTTGAGTTACTTTGTGAAGCTGGAATTTTTGATAATTGGATGAATGCTGAGGATGTGATTGCTTTCTTCAACAAGCCTCTCTACCCCGGTGCCTATGTAAGAGATTATTATTATCTTGAACTTTCTGATCAAGTGAACGAGTATTGCAAGCGTAGGTGGCCTAGGCTGCGTGCAGTTTATCGCAATGAGTTCACCACTCCGTGGGCCATTATTTCTCAAATTGTTGCAGCCTTTCTCTTCATTTTTACCTTACTACAGACAGTCTTTGCCATCATAAATAATTAGCAAGTACACCTGCTGAACTACTTCACAATTATTGACATGTATATTGAGCTTCAACTTGTTGCCCTTTTATAATATCGTAGGTGAAAGTTTTGGCGTCATTTCTCTGTTCAATCAGGTATTGCATGCAAGTGGAAGCAATTCTTATCAAAGAATTCACCCTCGGATCATGTATAATCATCTCATAAGTTGTTGGGGCCATTTCTGTTGCAAATGTTGTTTTTACTGAATAAGAGATAACAGTGTTGTGTGCTAGTTTGTCATGGTCTCTACGAATTCGTTACCCATATTCGGTTTCAGTACTGCATATCCAACTTATTTGCTATTTTCTTGTTTCTAGTTGTTATTGTACAGCCTATTTAAAAGGCCTCTTTCTTGATGAATAAATTAAGTGTGCACTGTTCATTTTTATCTTCCATTCTCTATTGTTCTTATTATTTAAGTAACAGTATTCTTTTATTCTATCATCTAGTACAACTGTATTGGACTCCACCTTAAGAGCAATGAATTTTAACTTTTTGGTATATTTGAGCCACAAGAAAAATTGAGATTTTTTTTTTTTTGGTTGATTCTGCCTATTATAATAACTCCTGCTATATATGCTTGCTGAAAATGAAACAGAAAAATTTTATTTTCTTAGCTTATCTTTTAAACTCATTCAAACTGCAATCACACTATCTAATCAAGAATATAGGATTAGTAGCTAAAATAACTGAAATATGTAATTACTATTTTTACTTGTGAAAATTGTGGACTTTCATGTTCAAGTCTCCAAAACCACTATATATATATATATATATCCACTAATATTGGTTAACTATCAAAATTGGCCACCAGAGCTCTCATTTTTAATAATCTCCACATGATCAGTCTGCATAACTCAAAATTTTGAAGCATTTATTGGTAACAACTGATATGTACGTATCATCAATCTTTATACACACGCATTTATCAAGATTCCTTTGGCCATTGGAGTAATTGATGGAGAACAAATGCTTTTTGTCTGTTTAAAGAAATGCTTGCATGAAGTGAAAAGTGAACCTAGATTTAGAGAACTTCCTTTCTTTAACTCTTGGAATTACTTTTATTCCTTCCCTCTTGTTTTAATGAAAATGATTCTATTTATCATAAGTTTTGACAAATTTATTTTAATTACATCACTAATTAAGATGTGTATTAATATATATAGTCATTATTTATTTTAAAGTATTTCAATTAAATTCAATTTTATTTTAGAAATTTAAACGTAATTTTAAAAAATTACCATAAGATCCTTTTTAAAAATATATTCACTTTTTTGCATTTTCTCATAAAAACTAATAAATAAAAAAAATTTGAAACTTGTATATGTTATTTTTTTTTATTAGAAAACGAAAAGAGTTTTAGTGAATTTTTTTTTAAAATGAATCTTATGGTAATTTTTCAAACTATAAATTTAAGTCCGTGAAATAAAATTAGATATAATTACAACAATTCAAAAAATCTATATAATGGCTAAATTAATACAAATTTGACATGAGAAAATAATTGATAGTATTGGTATAACTATGCTATTTGTATTGGTATAACAGGAGTTTTGGCTTGAATATATACTTTGCTATTAATTAGAATACATGATGTATTTGTTTTTCTGTTGGTATCGTAATTTTCTTATAAGCAAAGTTAATATATGCAGGATTAAGGTCCTTTTTCAAATCTTCAAAGAATTCATGCACGGAACTTATGACTTATATATCACCATCACCTGCAACAATATATGAATCTTAATTATTTCAATGGAAATTGTAACTACAGAACACACCAAGCTTACCTACTATTGCATAAAAATTCACCCACAACTACCAAAGTTCACTTGTAATACTTGAATGCAATTTTTTCGTTCAGAGATTCGATGGCAGGAGTAAAGCGTAATGGTGCAACCTCTTCATTAGGACATCATGTCAATGTTAATGTTGATCAATTGGCTGCCTCCTTGGAAAATATGATGCCTAAAAAATCATCATTCACTACTTGCATTTTCAGAGTTCCCTACATACTCCGGAGGCATAATGCAGAAGCTTATGTTCCAATTGCATTTTCAATCGGGCCTTGGCATCGTAACAAATCACATCTCAAACCCGCAGAAGAAATTAAGCTCAAGTATCTCAATGGCCTTCTCCACAGATCACCGTGTAGAGAGACAATGCTCAAGGAATTGATCAAGTCCGTCCTGGATGTTGAGGAAGAAGCTCGTGCTTGCTATTCTGGTCCCATTGATGTTGGCGTAGATGAGTTTGTCAAACTTTTGGTGATCGATGGTTGCTTTGTTATCGAATTGCTCCGGAAGAATGATGATCCTGAACTTGGAGATCCTGATGATTCCATTATCAAGGTGTCTTCTTCTATGCTTCAAAATCTTTATCATGACTTAATATTGTTGGAAAATCAAATACCTTGGTTGGTGCTTGAACGTCTATTCGACATGACAAAGATGGAATCTGAAAGCAAGCCCCTTTCTCTGCTTGCTCTTATATTCTTTCGCAGCTGCATTTCTTCTGCACCATTTACAGAAACTGACAGTTTCTGTGGGCAACAGCAGCATATACTTGACCTGTTGAGAAATTGGCTTGTTTTATCTTCTGAAGAAATGATAGCTCGAGATGAATTTAGATGGCAATCCATTCCTTCTGCAACAACTCTTGTAGCTGCAGGCATCAAGTTCAAGAAAGTAGAGGCGAACTCCATCTTGAATATAAAATTCAAAGGTGGAATTTTAGAGATCCCACAATTGCTAATGCAGGAGACTACAGAAGTCATCTTCCGGAACCTCATTTGCTACGAGCAATGCTGCCCCGGATCGACTGATAGAATCACTTCATATGCTATATTCTTAGATAACCTCATTTGTACAGTGAAGGATATCGACATACTCGTTAACAATGGAGTCATTGATAATTGGTTGGATCCAGAATCTGCAGTACATTTCCTGAAGAAGCTATATCAAGATGTACATGTAAAGCAGTTCCATTATCATGATGTCTGTCGTCGTGCCGATGTGTACTGCCAACGGATGTGGCCTAGATTGCGAGTAATTTATCTTAGTCAATTCACCTCTCCATGGGCAATTGCTTCTCAAATTGTTGGAGGTATCATTCTCATTCTTACTTTCCTCCAAACCCT
>CATIWO010347957.1:0-19056 GCA_949673435.1 Macaranga tanarius | reverse complement strand
GTTGACTTACCTTAGCTAGCATTTGCTGTAATTATAATTCCTCTAACGTAGGAGAATAATGCTAGAAATTAGCTCTAATTTATTCCATATATAGACCTGTACTCTGATATATATACATGTTGTAATGTTGTTATTAATATACATAGAAAACCATTTCATTCAGCTTTTCTTCTTCATATACACTGCTGTTTTTACAGTGGGAAAACTTGGATTCTGTCTCTCCTCTTCTGAGCTTGCTCCGATTGTGGATGAATCTAGGGCTCTGAGACTTGTTCCTAGGGTTTTACTGCACAGTAAAATGAGAGTGTATAAAGATTAATGAGTAATAATGACTATTTCTCCTAAACTTTGTTTTTGTATAACAAATTAACAATAACAAATAAGGTCCCTTTTTAGTCGAAAGAAACAACAAGGTCCTTCTCTGAATAAAAATATCTTAACTTTGTAATTTTTACTATTTATTTATTTTTTTTTTCAATTAAATATTTGGACAATAAAGATTTTCAAGGTTAAAATCTTTATGTAACTCATCTTAAATAGTGAACTCACTTAAATGCTTTTTTATGTAATATTTTATTATTTTCTTTTTTTCCACATATACGAGAAAAAATTTAATTTTTTTGCTCATTCAATTAAATTTAAAATATGTTAAAATATAATAAAATAGGAGAAAAGGAATAAAATGCAACTATTGTTATTAATGAAATTAAACAATATTTTTTTCAATGTTAGTTGAATAAGTGGAAAAAGACTTGTTATAGTTTTCAAGAAAATAAATTTCAATAGCAAGAAAAAGTAGACAAACTAAGAGAAAAAAGTGTGATGTAAGAAAAATAATATATAAATTGAATAAGTGGAAAACACTAAATTTGTTTCTTATCGTGTATAAAAAAATAAACTTAAATAAAAACAAAAATAAAAATAAAAATAAAAATAAAGAGTAATATAAAAGAGAATATTTAAGTTAATTTAATATTTAAAATGAAGTACATAAATATGTTAATCTCCAAGATAGTTTAAAAACATCTTTTTGAATCTCAATTTTAAAACCTCCATTGAATAAAAAATTCAAATATTAAAATAATAAAAATGAAAATATTAGGACACTATTAAATTAATTTTTCTTTTTCATTAAATTTTTAGATAGCAAATGTAAAGGCATTTTCCATCCCATCATTTTATATTTCATGTTGTATTATTAATTAGTTTATGATATTTGAGTCTCAAATGTTTTCGAATTCAAATTTTTTTAGGGATAATGATATCTATAGTATTAAAACGGTTTAAAATTTTATAATTTAGTATTTAAATTTTTTATAATAATTATGTGTGGTAATATGTTAAAAAAAAAAGATAATAAAATTTATATAACAAGTCACCCAAAAGTTCTCCTTAAACAATCAATGACTACTACTATTATTACTATGACTACTACTACTACTAGTTTTTTAATTTTAAAATAATTAATTTTATTGTTTTTCTTTTTTTTTTTTTACTTTTCTCGCTTTAGTTTATATTTTTTTTATTTGAATTATACTTTTAAAAATTACTACAAGAAAAAAAATCTATTAGGAACTTATTTATGTACACTAATATAAAGTGTTGGCATGTTTAAAAAAATTAGAAACATAAATTTAAAAGTGTCCAAAATAAAATTAAATAACATAACAACACTTTTTAAGTATTTAAGTTGTCTATTGGTTAAGTATATTAATTGGTCCACGTTTTATTGTATTTAAGTCATTTTAAGCTTTTTTTAAAAAAAAAGTCGTCCTTTTTAAACCCTAATCGCTTCTACTATTGTAATTTTAATAATTTTAACCATGACAAATTATTGAATTTTCATTACTCTTTGTTGTTGAGGATTTTCTAATTTCTCTATTCACATCTTTTTGCATATTTTCTATTAGAAAATTAGATTACAAAAACGTAAGAGAATTAGAAAAATTATTTGAAATAATAAACAAATACAAAAAAAAATAAAAAAAAATACTAAAAACACATCAAATTAACGTGGTTTAGTGTAAGCTTACATCCATGGGTAAAGGAGAAAAGTAAATTCACTAAATAATACTAAAAATACAAGAAACGAAATGGAGATTAAAACTCAACCCTTGAATCCAATTACACCTAAATAACCTCACCAAAATAATCTCACCCCTCAAAAAGATTAAAATATCCCTCACAAGATATCAAAATGAGAGATTCAAAAGCTTATATATAAAACATCGTGATGGAACCTTGTGGTACATTTTCAGTACACCTAATACATATAATTGTAGCCTTATTTATAAGGAATAGAATATCCTATTTAATCACATCAAGTATATATATATATGGAGAAAAGCTTAATTTTTGATATTGATGTGTTAAGCAAATCTCCATATACACATACCAATCTGATAGTATGGATCCATTGTCAGTCAAGTTAGTAGCAGTTAGAGTTATTAGCCTAGGGGGTCACCACTCCCCTATCTACGGTCCTCCGACACGATATATAGCAAGTAGTTTTTCTCTACCCAAAATGAGGCACACCCGCTTCCCTCACGACTACAGAGACTGTAATCATTTCATTTTTTTAATATCAATGTTGTTTTCATGGGATCTCTTGTAATCAAAGCGTTGTTCCTATAGCCTGTTCTCACTCATATGCACCCCTCACTACTGAAAGTTAATCTTATTATTCTTCTGATCTACTTCCACTCTTAGCTTCCAAGGTCTAACTTTTAATATAATAAGTAATAATTTAATTCCTAATAAGACTTTAACTCCTTACTTTATAAGGATTTCTTTGACTTGCCTACCAAGTATATGACAAATGCACTTGTGATTGAACTAATAATGTTTTGGGTTGGATAATTGAATTCATAATTAATAAATTTGCACTTTTCTTATACTAAATACTTGCTTCACCTTCTCCACATGCCTCAAATATAAGAACATCAAAATAAGTCTATCATAAGATGTAAAGCCATCAACAAAAGTCTTCAAAGAAGTATCTACTGCTAAAGTATGTAGAGCAGTCATGGCCTTTTCATCTAAATTCTCCATCTTTTTATCATTATAAACACCAATTTCTCCTTCTCTAATAATGCTTTATGCAACCAATTATGTATCAAAAAAGTTGCCATCAATTTATGCCACATGCCATAAAGTCATATTGCAATACAATTTCTCTATTTTAAATTTTGATGTCACCATAATGAAATTCCAAATAATTGTAAAATAGCTATGTTACCACTTATTTGGAAATTTAGGCTTATAGAAGTACAAAATGATTAGGAAAATTATTTGAGATAATAAATAAACATGATAAAATAAAAAGAAAATACACAAAACACACTAAATTAATATGGTTCAACATAAGCCTACATCCATAGGCGAATGAGAAGAGTAAATTCACTAAACATTACCAAAAATACAAAACGACATAAAAATCAACATTATACCCTTGAACCCAATTACACCCAAATAATATCACCCCTCAAAGAGATTAAAATATTTCTTATAAAATATTAAAATAAGCACTAATTTAGCGAATTAGCGACAGATATTTTCCGTTGCTAAATGAATAAAATTCATCCCTAATAGTAATTAGCGACGGATTAGTATCCGTCGATAAAACACGCATCGCTAATAATTACCAACGAATTTTAATATTTTGTCGGTAAATTCGTGAAGAAAATTCCGTCACTAATTTATATTTTTCGTCAGTAAATTAGTCTAGTCGTCTGATATATTAGTTGGCTTTTACCGGCAAAGTTTATTATTTACCGACGGATTTTTCCGCCGCTAATTAGTGACGAAACCATTTCCGTCGGTAATTTCTGACATTATATTAGCGATATATTTCTTATTCCGTCGCTAATTTTAATAATTTTTTTATTTTTTTTCTTTATTCACCTCTAATTATTAAAGTTTTTATATTATTGCACCTGTTGAAAATTATATAAACATTCATTATAATTTAAACACAAATAAAATAATTATATTAAAAAACATAAATACATATATTTCGAACAGAAAATAGACATTTAAATTATCCATAATAACTGGAAAATATACAATTTTGTTTTCCTTCAGCTACTTGAAATTAAATAATAATAGTGTACAAAAATAATTTAAAAATATACTACAAAATCAATACAAAATTGGAATTAAATAAGAATGAGTTTTATTCAAATTACGTCTTGTTTCAAAGTTCCACTCATCCAATTGTCAACAACACCGCACCTGAAAATATGAAAACATATATAAATAAATATAGTTTTGAATTCTTAATATATATGAAAATTTAACAATGTCAAGCAGACCTCCTAATGATTTGAAATTTATGAAATTTTTTAGGCTACGATTTGACAAGAAAATCAATAAGTCCAAAATAAATAAATAAACAAAAAAGTAATTGGACCAATTCAAATCCACTACAAAATTAATTTTATGTAAGAATGACTAAAACTGCATTTTTGTTTAATCAAAATATACAAATTACAAATTATAAAAAGACAAAAAGAAAGAACAAAATGACCACCTAATGTGTGGCTAGTGATTTTTTTAAGAGATCATACATAAAGGAAAACCCCACAAAAAAGAAATAATCAAAAGGGACGAGAAGACCAGCAAGGCAATAGAACTAAAAAAAATAAAGAATAACATCAAAGATAACCAAATTGTGTTTGTTGCTCTTGGTAAAATAATAACAGTAGAAAAAAAGAACAGTATAAATGATACGAATTTGTATCCATTTAAACCAATCGACAACCAGCCAATAACTCCCAATAACTTAAAAACTAACAAAGTAAATCATGCATTATGTGTAGCTAGTGATATGTGAGTCAATAACTATAAACAACGCAATCAGAATCATAGAATTATTGCAACCAAAATATACAAATATAATGTACAACATTTGCAGATAGTAACTGATTCTACCCTAAAAATTTGAGCTCTCTTTTTTTGGTTAGGAACAGGGTTTGGCAAGATTATTTGACAAATTTAATGCTTTCAGAGCAACCTATGAATATCAAAAGATTTAGCTCAGCACCTGAAATAATATAAAGAAACAGTAGCAACTAGCAATTACCTCAAAGAGTTTATTAACAGCAAGCCTATCAATATCTTCACCTCCAAGAGCATCCAAGCAAAGTGAATTAGCTGCAATGTTAAGATACATGGTAAGATTTTATACCACTCAAACAAATGAAAGTACAAAATCTACAGATGGTTGAAGAAGACTACCAGGACAAAAAAAAGCCACGGTCTTCTCTGCGAAGGCCACCAAGGTCATTGCCATCTGGAATGGACCTATCAAATCTAACCCCAATCTTTGAGGATCCATTTTCTTCAAAAGCAAGGACTACCTTGCCTTGAAAAGCAAATGATGATCCCCTTTTAAAAAAATGGAAGGAAAAAAATCAAAACAAAAAATATAAGTGCATTTATCCTGACATTTAATACAAAAAGTAGTGGCATAATGAACATGAATTAATGAAAATAATAAGGGATTATTATCATTATAGGCAGACAGACAGAAAGATGAAGTACGTTAGAGGATGCTGCTAAGAAAGTATACCCACAAATTTTACTCTATCACATGGAAGATTATTAATAGAGTCATCAATTTAAAAATGCTAGCTGAATATAGGATAGCATGCTAATTAAAAAAAATGTGGAAGTTAAACAGTTAATTAAGTGTGTATATATATAATACAACTTCTAAGGAACAAAACATGCCTTCTTTAAAATATATAATTTTTGGATGATGCTGTAGAAATCTTTGGCTTTGGCAGACCTTGAGAGCTTATTGTTGAGCCACCAATAATATTAGCCTCAACACTAGAAGTTGGTTTTTTATGATGTAAAGCTGCTTGCACAGCTCGTTTAACAAAAATAGATGTTGTTTCAGGCTTTGAACTTTCTTTCACATAATCAGTATCCTTGGATATTGATCCATGAAATTATTAGAAAGTAGCATAATGGGAAGCTCATAACCTAAAATGGATGCTGATTCAATCATTCAAAACATGAATCAGCCTGATCAAAATAATCTAATTAATGCTTAAGGATTAAAACACTTGAGAAATATAAAAATATACGGTAAAAAAAACTAATAGAAGTAAAATACACATGAAAGAAGCTTACACCAGGTAACAAAAGAGAATCAATTATCAGTAACCTAGCACTAATGTCATTGGCAAGAGCCTTCACCAGAGTCCCCTGTGACCCTGCAAAAATGAATAGAGCAAAAGTAATCCTAAAACAACAACAGAAGCAGAACCAAAGCAAACAACAATAGCTTTAGCACACACACATATATATATATATATATATATATATATGTTATTTAAAAGTGTTCTAGTATAATAAAAATTTAAAATTAACAAAAAAAACCTGGGTTATAAAGAGGGAGAGGAGCAGCAGCAGCGACAATTAAATCACAAAATAAAACAAGATAAAACTACACATTTTACTTCCACTTTATAATATCAATATCATTGATGGGTTTATTAGCAAATCTAGAAAAAATGTCAAGACTCATAAAACAACATACCACATCGAGAAACATGATAATAGTAAAACATAAATAAGAAACAAAGATAAACAAGAAGGGTTGATAATTACATGATGGGTGGTGATAGAGAAAATAACAGGGGTTTGATGAGAATGGTAATAATATTGAAGAAATAATCGATTTGAGGTGCTAAACGCCGCTAGCAACTACCAACTGTAGCAACAGTAGCAAATATGCTCTATGGCGGCAATAATAGTAGCAACTCAGATGGCGGCGATAGAGGCTTCAATAGATCTGCAAGAAAAATATATATATGAGTAAAGCAAGATGAGAAAGGAAAGAAATAGAGAAGGAAAATGGAGAGGTAAGAGAAATGAGAAGTAAATTAGATCTGCAAAAAAAAGGAGAAAAGGGGGGAAGAAAAATTAGAAATGGAAGGAAAATTTTAGGATTAATTTTTTTTTATTATTATTATGTTAACAAATAGTGACAGATCTTAAATCTGTTGCTATTTAGCAATGGATAAAAAATCTGTCACTATTTAGAGACGGATTCAAGATCTGTCGCTAAATTTTAGGGTTAAATTTTTTTATTATTATTATGTTAACAAATAGCAACAATAAAAAATTTGTCGTCATTTAGCGACGGATTCAAGATTCGTCGCTAAATTTTAGGGTTAATTTTTATTATTATTATGTTAACAAATAGCGACGGATAAAAAAATCCATCGCTATTTAGCAATGGATTAAGGATCCGTCGCTAAATTTTAGGGTTAATGTTTTTATTATTATTATGTTAACAAATAGAGACGGAAAAAAAAATTCGTCGCTAAATACTCACAATAAATTCTTAATTTTTATACACATTTAGCGATGGATTAACAACGGATATTAAAATTCGTCGCCAATCCGTCATTAATTCCGTCGTAGATTCAGGTGCTAATTTTTTGTGTAAAATTTTTTAGTAGATTTTACCGACATAAATTTTTATCCGTCGGTAATTTAGTCTAATTCTTATTTGCCTAAATATCTATCGGTAATTATCAATGGAATACGATCCGTCGCTAATTTCTGTCTGTAAATAGTAGCATTCTAGTAGTGAAGAGATCTAAAAGTTTATATCTAAAATATTATGATGGCACCTTATGATATCATTTTCGCACACCCAATACATAATACTATGGTCCTATTTATAAAGGAATAGAATATCATACATGATCAAAGATTCTCTTTCAACATAAAAAGTAATAGTTTAATTCCTAAGAGGATTTTAACTCCTCGCTTCACAAGAATTTTTTTGACTTGGCCACCAAATATATGACAAACGCACTTGACCTTAAACTAATGATGTTATGGGCTGGATAATTTATATCATAATTAACACCTTCAATTTTAACTCTTAATTTCACTATATTCTCATAGTTTATCTCAAGCGAATAATAATAATCAACAGGTAAATATATTTTTTCATTATATTCACAAGATTCTCAATTTATAATTTTGAATTTAGTTAAATATTTTAGCTTTAAATTGTGATTTTATTAGATTTACCCATAGATTATAACATTATTTTCATATATTATGATACAATTCAGAAGTTCATTGATATCTTAAATTAAAAAATTAATCTAGAATTCATTGTAAATATTCAAAAGGTAGAATAATGTATTTTCTTTTGTACAATCTTTATATTATAAGCTATTTTCACTGCCTTTGAGATAAAAGTAGAGTACTTGCATTGTGTGCCAATGTTATTTCGTTGCAGGTAAATAATAAATCTAATTTCTGATGCTTTCACATTCTTTCTTTGTAAAGTTAATGTTATTATTATAGCCTTGCAAATTACATGAAAGGTCTTAAAACATCTTCTCTTCTTTATCATTCTTTTATTTCTCTACTTTCGATTTGCATTTTTTTATGATTTTTTAGAGGCAGTTCAATGGGTTCTTTTTTTATGTAAAAAAAGTATAAGAACTTAATTTTAACTACCCAAGAGTTAATTGATTTAGGCAGTTGATATGTCACAATAAGTTAATTGAATGTATAAGTCTACACCTAATACAATAATTATTAATGGATTGGCCGATTTTATAAAATTTGTTATTAAGAAAATGGTTGTCAATGGAGTCATTTATTGTCTTGCAAGAAATGTTACAACAAATTTTTATTTGATGTTGAAACTGTTCAAGTACATTTAGCATGGGATGGCTTTTGAGGAAATTACTGTCGATAGTTATTTCATGGTGAAAGTGATTTTTTATCGTTAAACAAATAAAATGACAATGTGAGGTTATTTCTACAAATGCTCAATCTTTCCTTGATGGATAATATCAAATGAGGGGACTAATCCAAAATGAATTAATTCAAAGTCGCACATGTACTTAGTCCGCAAATGTAAATAATGAAAATATAAATTAAAAATTACTTAATCTTAGTAAATAAGGGGGAGGCTTACATTCACTGAATTCAAGCTGATATGTAGTGGATGATGCTGAACCACTTACTCATAATTTCATCATGGATGATGAAAGAAATAGATTTCACATTTTGTTGCATAAAAGTGACAAAGAATTATATCCAAGTTATACAAAGTTCTCAGAATTATCATTCATTTTACAATTATTGCACTTAAAATGTTTGTTTAGTTATAGGTGAAGTATTTCAACATTCTATTAGAGCTACTAATAGATGTACTTCTAAATGAAATCATTTTATTATCAATGGGACTAGGGTATGAAAAATTGATTCATGCCCAAATGACTACATCTTGTACTAGGGGGATAAAGTGGATCTTGAATTTTACAATATGTAATCTTATTCAATATAGATAATATCTAAATGAGATGTTGGCAATATAGTTGATGAAGATACAAATAAGCCAATGAAGAAAAATTTCGCTAAAGTCTTATATTATTTTTCTTTTATACCAATACAAAAATGACTGTACACATCATCAAGAACTACATCATCCATGAGATGGCATATGGATAAGTGCACTAAAGATGTAAAGTTGAGACATTTAACTAATAAATTAATATGGAAATATTTTGATTTTAGATATCTAAAGTTTTTTTATGATCCTTATAGTGTCAAAATTTCTCTAATTAGTGATGGTTTTAACTACTTTAAAGCAATGAGTATGACCTATAACACTTGGCCAGTTTTATTGATTCCATATAATTTAGAGCCTTGGACTTGCATGAAATAGTCTTCTTTGATATTGTCAATGGTGATTATAGAAGAGAAAGGCCATGGTAATGATATTGATGTTTTTTTACAACCATAAATTATTAAGCTAAAGCAATCATAGAACAATATTAATGCATTTGATGCATATAGTGGCCAAACTTTAAACCACGAGCAGCTCTTTTATGAATAATTAATAATTTTTTTAGCTTATGCTAATTTCTATGGTTGGAGCACTAAAGGACATGTTGTATGCCCTTATTATAGGGAGTTGACTCATTTTCAATGGTTAAAAAATGAGCATATATTTTGCTATATGGAGCATCTTATATGGTTATATCATAATCATCGATTTCATTTTCAGAAAAATTAATTTAATAGTATTAAAGAGTTATGGCAAGCTCCATTAATACATTTTGATACTCATGGTAATTGTCTAGGGTGGAATTCCCTTATGAAAAAGTAACAAAAATATAAAAAAAATGCTAAGGCATACAATAAATTAAGAAAATACATTTCTTAATGCTCATGATCTATTTATCACTAATGAATAAGGGATGTTTGATATTGTTGATGATTTTATTGAGGAAGCTCCCACTTATAATAACTCTACTAGTATCAACGGCTTACAGCAATAATAAGTCTTATAAGATTTATCACACTATTTATGAAAGAAAGCATTCTATTTGATCCATGATATTGGAAGTTCAATCTTTTATGTTATAATTTTGATATAATGCACACGAAGAAGAATATTTGTGATAATATAATTAGTACCTTGTTGAATATTAATGGTAAGAGCAACGATAACTATAAAGCATGGGTTGATTTGGTGGAGTTAGATTTAAGGCAAGAACTTCATTTTTAATTGGGATTGACAATGCGATTCATATACCGCAAATATGTAATACTATAATTTAAAAAAAAAGGACATATTTTTAAATGTACTGAAAAATCTCAACATTAGATATACATATAATATATTGAGGTGCTTCAACCTGAAAGAGTGTAAATTTTTAAATCCTAAAAGCCATTATACTCATATTTTAACACAAAATATTCTCCTATTTGCTTTAAGAGCTTCCATGCCTTCTTATGTGGTATTTATTATATTTGAATTGTCTTTATTTTTTAAATCATTATGTTTTAAAACTCTTGATCTAACCAAGCTCAAATAATTAAAAGTAAGTGTGGCAATCATATAATGTCACCTAGAAAAAACTTTCTTCTATATTTTTTTCAATTATGGTTCTCTTATATATATATATAAATATATATATGTGTGTGTATATATATATATAAAGATAACAAACTCACAAATGCATAATGATTTAAGGAGTTCGGATTTTCAAACAATCCTACGTCTCCACCTAACTTATCCTAAGTTAGGATTTTAAATCACCACACCAATCTATTACTTAGATTGAGTACAACACAAATGAGTTTTGAGGCTCAACTCAAACTTTTATAATAATAAGAATTTTTCTTGGCTCAACTCAAACCACAATCACATTTAAGGTATTTTGATGGTTAACACTTTAACCAATTATAAGATAGACACCTCACTTCCCTTAATCTTAACCCAAGAATTAACAAGAAGAGAGAATCTAACTTAACACAACCCACACTCAAGAAACTTCTATAAAAGTGATTAATTTTGGAGGTTGAACAAATGCTAAGAAAAATTAATTGCTTCACCAACTCTTGCAACCTTCTTAAATTAAGTTGGAAGGCTTGTATTTATAATGTTCATTAAGAACTAGCTATTAGGAAGTACCATAATTATCCAAATTAACTTTAATATTTATTAAATGAAAATTCAGCATTTTTACAGAGAAAGAGCTCCTCACGATCGTGACTCACCCTTCACGATCATAAGGGTTGAAAATATAACCGTTGAAGCTTGAAATTTGACC
The DNA here is from genome assembly GCA_949673435.1 of Macaranga tanarius. Taxonomy (NCBI): domain Eukaryota; kingdom Viridiplantae; phylum Streptophyta; class Magnoliopsida; order Malpighiales; family Euphorbiaceae; genus Macaranga; species Macaranga tanarius. The sequence continues at coordinate 7,444 of CATIWO010347957.1, read as the reverse complement.
GTTTGTGTAGGAATGTGCTGCTCACGATCACCTCACGATCATGACTTGGTGGTCACGATCGTGACCTTTCCTCTCACGACCGTGAGGGGTGCAGGAATTTTTACACAGTGAAGCTCGTTTGTCACTTGAATGGCTAGCCTTGCTCACGATCGTCAGCCTTATTTTTCACTTAGAAACTTAAATAAAATGTCTTCAAATCATTCTACAAGTATTAGGGATCATTTGGAGGCTTCACAATAAGTCTTGAGGACTTCCATAGAGTTGCAAATCACTATTTATAGCTGGCATTATCAAAGCTACTTATCTATCTAATAATCACACTTAAACATAAACATTAGTAATATCAAAATTAGTTGTCAAAGTCAAAACAAGGGTGGATTATCTTATGATCATGAAAATGTCTAACAATCTCTCCCTTTTTGACTTTGACAAGCAATTTCGAATGATAGAGATAAAAATTTAAAAAGAGCAAGTGTATGTGTAATTATAGATTGCTCCCTCTCAATCATGCATAGGGGATTTGATTTTCTCCCCCTAAAAACATGTTAGGGAGTAATTAAAAAGCATGATAAAAGTGTTATGATTTCATTTTGTTATATGAAGTGTATATGCAAAGTATATCAAAGGTGCAAAACATATGATAGATATATGCATATCATATACTAAACATATACTAAAAATATATAAAAAAGAAATGTAGACATAGTATGTGCTAAGGTATATACTACAAATATACCAAAAGTATACGAATCATATACCAAACATAAACTAAAAATATACGAATCATATAAAATAAATGACAATCATCAGTCAATCATTCAAATTTTTCTCCCCCTTTGTCAAAGGATAAAAAGGATAAAGAGGGAAGAGGATAAATAGAAGGCATAAATATGACATTAATAATTGAACTAGTACAAGTGGATGAAAATAACACAATCATATAGAGAAATATAGTCCTAAAGATCCTTAAAATGATAATGCAACATAAAAAAGGAATTGTGAGAAGAAACAAAAAAAATAAAGAAGGAAAAATAAAAATCTTGGGGTGCATCTCCATCATGTCCTTGGGTAGAAGGAGGTGGATGAGTGAAAGGAGCATAAGTACATGAATATCCTTATTTCTCATAAAGGATATGAACATCATGTTGGAGATGGGCAATGTGAGAGTCAACTTGATCAAATCTATAATTAAAATGGGTTTGCATTTGATCAAATCTAGTGTTAAAATTACTTTCAACTATGGACATCCTATCAAAGAGTTGACCAACCCATTAAGGCTCTTGTTCATAGGATTGAGCATCTCTTGATGATCCTTCTTCTCTTGTCCTTCTCTTTTGAGTGGGTTGAGGAGCTTGAGGTAGAGAAATATCTCCTCCTTCTTGTTGAGTTTGAAATTGGTCAATATCTTTAAAGTATTGCTCAAGCTCTTTATCCCTATATTGTTCAACTTCTTCATCCTTCCAATACCATATATTGTTGATCCTATTAAATTGCTTAGAATTCTTGATGAAGGAGTTATCAAGAAAAGTAGAGGGAATGGAATCAAGATTAGAGGTATTGACCCTAAAATGTTAAGCAAGTTTGGTGATAAACCTCCAATACAAAGGTTGCCTGAAACACTATCACTAAGAAACCAAAGCCTCCATTGAAATAATCTTTCTATTTCAATGTCTTTCCCATCAACCATGCAATAAAAAAGATAGAGATCATCAAAAGAAATAGCCTCATGGCTTAGCCCTCTTACATTGATTGAATAGGCTAGAAATGTTTAGATATACCAAAGAGCTTTTGATTGAAAGGATGAAGATTTTGTGTGACCTCCAATAAAGTTTGAAGAGTTTGGTTTACAATGATTTACCCAAAAGTTGTGGGGGGACCAAGTGGTATTGACTTGAATAAGTCCTCCACTTTTGAAACCAAAGATTTGATCAAAGTCTTGGGATGTCAAGAATCTATCCCTCCCACCCAATATAAATCTCATGCTATAGAGTAGATTTTGGGCATCAATTTGGTAGGTTCTAAGGCAAAAGGTGGAAAGAAACTCTATAACAAGTTGGGGATAGGTAGGAAGAATATCAAAAGCAAGATTTAGTAGTCCTATCTTTTTAAGCAAAGTGGTAATGTCATCAAAGATTCCAAGCTCTTTAAGTGCCACTTTTGACATATATCTTGAAGGAATAAGAGTTCTTTGAGAGAACTCATTAGCTCTTGCTCTAATTTGAGCTTAAGTATAAGAAATGGGAGGAGTTTTCTTAGGTTGATCCTTTATAGCTCTTCTTAGATATGTAGATGAAGAGGCTTCTTGCCTCGAACTTCTTTTAGGAGCTATGGAGATGAGAAGATACTAGAAAGAATGCAAAGGAAACTTGAATGGAGTAGATGAAAAGAATTCTTTTAAAAATAGAGAGAGTTTTGATTGAAGGTGTGATCAAAAAATGAAGAAAATAAATAGTTTATATAGAGAAAATTGATGAAAAATGACCATTGGATCATAAAAAATCAATGGTTGGATGACTAGAGTCGTTTATGCCTTGGAAAAATTCAAAAAAGTTAATAAGAGTGCAAGAAATGACTAGTTTTTTTTGAACCAGCCCACTGCTCATGATCGTGAGCGGAGATTGTGAGCGGTTCAGCCGCTTGTGTCTTGTGAGCTACTCACGATCGCAACGAAGAAGCCATTTGGTCCCTCGGCTTCAGGCGTGTTGTAGATTCATCCAAAAAGATGTTGCAATTTAGTCCTTTTGGATTAAATTGACAGATTTAAAAACTTTTAACAAGGGATTATTTTTAAATAAATATGCAAGAATATTTGATCATGCAAATATCAAGGATCTTTATAGACAATGATTATATTGCTATCAAATAATTTATCATTTGAATTTAATTTCAAAGATTAATTATTAATTAGCACATAAATCAAAAAATACACAATTAATCAACAATTAAATCAATTTACTTTAAACTAGAACCATCTAGTATACTAAGCTCTTGCCTAATATAATTGAAATATTTTTCATTAAGGGGCTTGATAAAAATATCAGCTAGTTGATTACTACTATCAACAAATTCAAGCACAATGTCACCACATAAAACATGATCACGAAGAAAATGATGTCTAACATCTATGTGCTTAGTCCTAGAGTGTTGGATGGGATTTTTGCTTGCAAGGTAACCGAAACTTGTTTCTTACTAAACCAAGAAACTAAGCATTGTCCTAGAAATTGATAAGTTCCGGAAGTGCTTTCTCTATCTAATAGACTATCGGTAAAATTCGCATACAAAAAATAACTAAATCAAAAGATGAACCTCCAGGATACCAAAGTCCTGAATGCAATATGCCAATAAGATATTTCATAATGCGTTTAATGGCATGTAAATGAGATTCTTTAGGACAAGATTGAAATCTAGCACACAAGCATGTAGTCAACATAATGTCCGGCCTACTAGTGATTAAATAAAGAAGGTATTCAATCATACCTCTAAATTTCTTTTCATCAACTGGATTACCATTTTCATCCTTAGAGAGTTTGGTGGTGGTGCTCATGGGCATTTTGCTAGCTTTAGCTCCATTCATTCCATACTTCTTGAGGATGTCTCTTGTATACTTTGCTTGGTTAATGAAAATCCCATCCTTACATTGCTTGATTTGAAGTCCAAGGAAGAACTTGAGTTCACTCATTATACTCATTTCAAATTCTCTTTGCATAAGCTTAGAAAATTTCTCACAGAAGTAATGATTGGTAGCACCAAATATAATGTCATCAATATAAATTTACACGATCAACAAGTCATTATTGGATTTCTTTATGTAAAGTGTGGTATCAACTTTTCCTTTAAAGAATCTTTTATCTAATAAAAAATTGTTCAACCTTTTATACCAAGCTTTGGGAACTTGTTTCAATCCATACAATATCTTGGTTAATTTGAAAACATGGTTTAGAAAATCATGATGTTCAAAACCCAGAGGTTGTTCTACATAGACCTCCTCTTGAATATAACCATTTAGAAAAGAACTTTTTACATCCATTTAATATAATTTAAAATCCATGTAAGATGCAAATGCAAGTAACATCCTAATGGCCTCTAGCCTTGCAACGGGGGCAATAATTTCATCATAATCAATGCCTTCTTCTTGATTATAATCTTTGGCCACTAATCTTACTTTATTCCTAGTAATGCCACCATGTTTATCTAATTTGTTTCTATAAACACATTTGATGACAATAATAGGATAGTTCTTAGGTCTATGAACTAAGTCCCAAACCTTATTTCTCTTAAATTGATGAAGTTCCTCTTGCATAGCAAGTACCTAATATTCATCTTCAAAAGCCTCATTAATAGACTTTGGCTCAATTTGTGAAATAAAAGCAATATTAACTAAAGGTTTAAAAGAAGATCTAGTAGTTACCTCTTTTGATGTATCACCTAAAATTAGCTCCTTAGGATAGTCCTTCTTATAGTGCTAATCTTTTAGAAGTTCCATCCTTAGTGAGGATGCTTCTTGAACCTCCTCTTTTGATTCTTCCCATAGTTCCAATGATTTTGATGCACCATTATCTTCCAAGTTCATGTCCATGAAGTCACCTACAAAGTCATCAATAACAACACAATCCTTTCTCGGATCAAGTGGGTTAGATTCATCAAATACAACATGCGTGGATTCTTCAACTACTAGAGTTCTTTTATTAAAAACTCTATAAGCTTTATTGGAGGTGGAATAACCAAGAAAGATTCCTTCATCCGCTTTGGAATCAAATTTCCTAAGGTTTTTCTTAGTATTTAATATGAAGCATTTGTATCCAAATACTCTTATTTATGAAATCTTAGGTTTTCTATTATTCCATAGCTCATAAGAAGTTTTATTTAAAATTAGTCTTTTCGAAAACACGAATTGAAATATAGCAAGTGGTATTGACGGCTTTCACCCAAATGTATAGTAGTAATTTATACTTATGAATCATGGTTCTAGCCATCTCCACTAAAGTTTTATTCTTCCTCTCAACTACCCCATTTTGTTATGGTGTTCTATGAGAAGAATAGTTTGAGAGATGCCATTTTCATTGCAAAAGGAGTTAAAAAAATTCATTTTTAAATTTAGTTCCATGATCACTTCTAATACTAGTAATACAAAAACCTTTTTCTTTTTGAACTCTTTTTGTAAAACTTTTAAAAGTATTAAAGGCATCATTCTTATGAACTAGAAAGCACACCCAAGTAAATCTAGAGTAATCATCAACAAGGACAAATTCATAATACATTCCACCTAAACTAGCTACTCTAGTTAGTCCAAATAAATTCATATGTATTAGCTCAAGTGGCCTAGAGGTAGAGACTCTATTTTTTAGCTTGAATGATGATTTAACTTGTTTTCCCTTTTAACAAGCATCACATATATTGTCTTTGGTGAACTTAAGTTTGGGTAAACCATCCATAAGTTCATTTTTGCTAAGGTCATCAATTAATTCAAAATTATCATATCTTAAACTTCTATACCATGTCTATGTGTCATGAGAAATAGACATTAAATATTTATAATCCTTATTGCACACATCATTTAAATCAATGACATATACATTGTCAACTCTTTCACCTTTAAAAATTACTTTGTCATCATTAAGGTTACTAACAAAGCAATTTTTAAGATAGAAAGTGACTTTATTTCCCATGTCATACAATTGACTAATACCAAGCAAGTTATGTTTTAACCCATTAACAAGTTAGACATGATGAATAGAGAGAGTTTTCAGGTTACCTATCTTGCCAATTCCCACAATCTTCCCTTTGGCATTGTCTCCAAAGGTAACGCTACCTCCATTTTTTATTTTAAGAGAGGTGAATTAGTATTTATCTCCCGTCATATGTTTTGAACATCCACTATCTAAGTACCATTGACTTTTGCTCTTGGTGGATTTCAAGCATACCTACACAACAATAAATTAAGTATTCTTTTAAACCCAAACCTTAAGTGGTCTAGGTTGGTTAGTCTCATGATAATCCAAAGGCAATAGTTGCAAGTGCAATCTCCTAGCATACATTGCTAGTATGCCTAAGAGTCATGCAATATAAGCATTTTACATTTGCAAGTCTAGGTGCATGCTTTCTATTAGGCATATTGACTTTGGAGTGTGAATGAGAGTGTTGTGTGTATCTTCTATTGGATTTGTGAATTCTTGGACCTACATGAGTCATGCATTCATAAGTATGTGATTGATGGTGTGAAATTACATGCTTAGGTGTGTGTTTTTTATGTACATGAAAGCATATTTTGGTTGAGATCTTTTGGCTTATGCCTTAGACCTTTGATCTATGGGAGGATAAGTCTTGAATGACTTAGCTTTAGGTGTATGAGACCTGTTAACTATGTTAACTTGAGTCTTAGAGCTAGGGCATGGAGTGAGTGAAGAATCAAGTTTGGCTTTAACAAACTTACTAGGAGTAGATGATAATGAGGGAGTATTATGAGCATATCCAAGTCCAAATTTATCACCATGACCTTTTTGTGATACTAGAATATTATCAAGACTTTCCTTTCCTTTGTGAAATTTGGAAATGGAATTTTTTAACTCAAGTATCTCCTTTAAAAGCTTCTCATTCTCTTCTTTGCTCTTATCAAGCTCATACTTTAAAGAGGTAGAGGCTTTCAAGTCATTTGAGAGCTGCTCATTTGATGAAATTATTTCAAAAAAATTATTTTTCAAAATCTCAAATTCTTTTGACATCATTAAAAACTCTTATTTGTAAAACCTTTTCTTTGAAAGTAAATTTTTACATTTTAAAATAAGTTTGCTCATAATAGAGCTCTCATCATCATCATCACAATCAAGTTCATCATCATTATAATGAGAAGAATGAGAAATAGAGGGTACCTCTTTGTCCTCTAGAGCCATGAAGCATAGATTGGCCACTTCTTGGTTCTCCTCATTCCTTTCGGAATCAGATGAATCATCCCAAATTTCTTTGAAGGCCTTTTTCTTTTCTTTAGCTCCTTTGCTCTTGAACTTGAACTTTGGACATTCATTTCTTATACGACCCGATTTCTTGCATTCATAGCAAGTGATTTATTTTGGCCTCTTTCCTTCATTCTTCTTATTGTCTCTTTGTCTTGATAAATTTTTCTTTCTAAGAAATTTCTTGAAACCTCTAGTGATTATAGCTATCTCATCATTATCATCACTAAAGTCCCTAAGACTTTCTTCTTTACTATCATCTTGAATACTTTTCAAGGCAATCCCCTTTTTCTTCTCTTCTTTTTCCACTTTCTTTTCCTCTCTTTGCTTTAGAGTGAGCTTGTAACGCCTCTCATTTTTTTAACTCTTTAATACATATACTTAGTATATGCATTTTAAAAATATTAAATTTATCATATATTAATCTTTATTATATAAATATTAAAATAAAATTTAACAATAATATTATAATAACAAAAACACTTCTCCCTAAGATC
>CATIWO010347792.1:0-14787 GCA_949673435.1 Macaranga tanarius | reverse complement strand
GACCCATGACAACCCTATGTATATCAACTCCTATCTTTCACAACATTGCATTCACGTTTAATTTACATACAAGCCTAAATTTAAACATCATATGCAAGCATAAATGCAAAACACTTATCCATTCACATTAAGTATCCATCTTGAACCATCAACACATGATTTTCCTCACATATAGCCAACTTACGCTTAATCCTCACGATCATATATTTTTTCACAAGTGGCCACATACTGAGACTATCCAACCGGCTTAGTCCCAGATCTTACATTCTCACATGATTTTTGGGTAGTTATCTGCTAGGCTCAGCTTTTCCATTTCTCACAATTAATATATTTCAGATGTGGCCACTTCTGATACTATCCGCCCGGCTCAGTCTCAGATCTCACATTCAGTGGAGGCTATCCGCCCGGCTCAATCCCACTATCACACGTATACCTCACATTCCTCACATATTTATTCAATATCCATATATGTATACACCATTCACATTTAACAACTATACTTTATTTCATACCACATTCAATCATAGTTCACAATTCTCACAATCATTACATCTCATTTCTTGCCATATCAAATGGCTTGCACAAACCAAACATAATAATACAAATATTATATACAATAATAATCACTTACTAAAGAGCTTTCAACTCTATAATGGAGAAGAGCTTCTCTTAATGAGTGGTGTCTCCTCTATCCTTATCAACTCTTACATATAACCATATATCAATCTCACATAGCAAACATTGCAATTCACCTAAACTCACTAAATGCAACTTAATACTCAAAGTTTGATATATCCAAATGATGCACAAACAAGCCCAATGACTATAATATTTCTACTGAAACTAGTATTATGAGTCTACTATCAATTCCAATTGGAATTACTCAATTCGACCATGTATAGAATTATCTATAAATTTTTGAACCAAATTGGGTAAAACAGGGCCACTAGCGAGAGCAATAAAATGTTGAACCCTGTTAGACCCACTTAACCATAGATTCAAATCAAGCTCAAAATATAAATGTTATAGAGAACTCTCCAAAGTTTCCAGAACATCCAACCTTGATCAATTTGGAGCTCTACAACCCAAGTTATGGCAAAAATCCTAAAACTGAAAAATAGGGCACGAATTTGCAACCAAACTATTGTTTGATAATTTATGCAAGATCAAAATCTCCCAAGAACCTCCTAGAGCTTATCAAAACTATTGTTTGATAGTTACCCATGTACTCACATGTGAACTAATAAATGGGGTTAGAGCCCATGTAACGCAAAAACAAATTGACTTATGTTAAAACTTAATCTACACCACTTATAAGTTATTTTAACTCTTTATACTTTTCTAATGTAGGATATATATTCTCTAACAGTGGCTAAACAAATCAGTTCCATTGAAATTTTTTTTAATAGTATTTATGAAATAAAATGAGAAATGTATGGCAAAATAGGAATAAAAATTCTAATTAAGAACTTCTTTACAAAGTTAGTATTCAATAAATATTATTATTTTTTGTATATTAAATTTTTCTAAGATATTTAAAATAATAAAAAATTTATTATATTATAAACACATACATCTTTTAGTTTTTATTCTATTTACTCTATTGAATTTAAAATTTATTATACTTGGTTTAATATATATAAATTTTATTATTTTTGTTTACCTAGAAAAAAAATTATATTTTTACTAATAAAAAATATTAAAATTAAAAAAATATATATTAATAAACAAAACAAATATCAACAGCTCGTGCATCGCAAAAGTAAACGACTAGTTTTAATAATTTATTTGCACTAAATATTATATTAATGGGTAATTATTTTATATTTTGAGATCTTTTATTTTATTGATTATTATATTTTAATTTTTATGTTAATTATTAGTTTTTATTATATATATATGTATATTCTCCATATTGCGTGGTTACTAAACTAGTATCTAGTTTAAAATCTATATTATGTTTGAGTCCCTAACACTGCAAATTTATAATAAAATTGGGATAATTATAAAATGTAAATATTTGAGACAAAGCAATTGTAAAGTTAGCATTATCTTTTTCACATTTTATAATTAATTAATTGTAACATAAAAAGAAATTATCTTGCAAAAAAAACAAAGCGACCCAAAGATTCTCCTAAATTGAACCAAGAACCAGAAACCTTGCCAGATACAATGAATAACAAGTATTACATTCTAAACCAAATAAAATAACACAACATAAAAGCTAAACAAGAAATAAAAAATTAAATTAAATTAATCAAAGCTAAAACAGCCTACCAAGAACAAAAAGATTGCCACTTTCTTCAATAAACAAATCCAAAACTTTAAATCAAAGTGAAAATTAAAGATGCCAATTCAAGTTATAATTTTCCTTTGTATAGGCTGCTACTAAAAAATCTCGATGCATACAATCTCCCTTTTTAAGGCCACAAAGGAAAAGGATGGGCATTGCGTCTTCTTCCTCTTTCTCCACTGCTACCACTAACATCACTACCCATTGCTATCTTTTCCCTCACACATCAAAATCAAACCCAAAAGAGTTGACTTTGATTCAAACCAGTGATACCCACTTCCTAACACCCAACAACAGTTTTTTATCCTATCATCACTACTCTCCCAACTCTCCTTCATTGTTAAAGGTTGGGCCTTTGAGGTGTGACAGAGTTAGATTGATGATGGAGACAACCCACGTAGGAAGTTCTGAAAAACCCGTTATTGATTTTCATGGAATTGATGAAGAATTGGTTCAAAAGATGGTCTATGATGCTCTTGTTTGGACCTCTCTTCATGGCCTTGTTGTTGGCGACAAAAATGTTCAGGTCTGAGCATAAAAAAACGTCTGCTTTTTTTTTTTTTAATTTTTTTGGGATATTCTATTTCAGAAATCCCACTTTACTCAGAATATAATTGTTGCATGACTGAATTGATTCCTTGATTGATATTTTTCAATGAAACAGTGATCTATAGATGGAATGTGCTTTGATATTGAAAGTTAAATGATTATCATGTAATGTAAGAGAGGTAGTACAAATAATGGGGTTGCTTGCATTGTAGAATTCAGGACGAGTACCTGGTGTGGGCATGGTACATGCTCCATTTTCCTTGCTGCCTGTAGCATTCCCTGAAAGTCGCTGGAAGCAAGCCTGTGAGGTTACTCCCATTTTCAATGAACTCATTGATCGTGTGAGTCTGGATGGAAAGTTTCTGCAGGACTCATTATCAAGGTACTCTTCACCATAGATTCCAATATGATTTTGTACCTTGTTTAGAGCTGAAACTGTTCTTCAAAGTTAAGCAAGTAGTTCTATTGTTTTTTGTGTTCAATTGTGAGATAAATTTTTTGGAAATGTCATTAGTGAAAGCTAGAAAGAACATCCTTGGAAGCATTAGCATATTTGTTTCAAAATAACCTTTGCCCGTATATAGTTCTGCACAATTGGAGCACTAACCAGTTTTACAATGGTTGTCGTTGGTTCCTCTGCTTTGTCTTGCTTCATCTAGAATTTTGCTATGATTTTGCATATTTTCATAAATTTGTGTTGTGAATTGATGTCTCTTTTTTTAAAAAAAAAATACTGCAGAACAAAGAAGGTAGATATTTTTACATCACGACTGCTAGATATTCATGCCAAGATGCTAGAGATGAACAAGATGGAGGTAATTGTTCTTATTTGGATGTTTTGGACACATTTTGCATATTACACGGCATTTGGTTATTTTTGTTTTCTTGTGAAGAGGAACTAAGTGATTCAGTTTATTCTTTTTTGTTGCTTGCCGATACAGGATATACGCTTGGGTTTACATCGCTCTGATTACATGCTTGATGAACAAACTAAATTGCTCCTCCAAATAGAGCTAAACACAATTTCATGTTCATTTCCTGGCCTCAGTTGTCTTGTTAGCAATCTTCACAGGTTAAGAAACTTGGATCAACTTTGTAATTTTCTGGTTTCTTCTTAGTTAGTCAGTTTTCACTCGAATTGCCATTGTCCCTGCCACCCCATCAAGTGCTGCCACACCTGCAATTATTGTTTTCCTATGGGAAACAATAAAATTTAAAACTAAAATGTGATATGTTGAAAACAGAATTCAAAAAGTGGGGAAAAAACAAAAGAAGAGAAACAAGTCCCTTGTTTTACAATATTTGCAATTATAGTCTGAATTTTGGAGTTCTCTAGTGACAAGGTATGTTTCTAATTTGACGCAACTGTACTGGAGCCGCCTAAATCCATGTAGGTAAAATTTGCATGCAAAATCAGATACTTGCATGGTTCTCATACAGGCATATGTCAGCATAAGATATTTTATTGTTATCAGGTTGCGAAACTTGTAAAAATGTATTTAATTTCTCAAATTTTTATGAGTTAAGTTTGCATGTGTTTAATAAATCTATGTGGTGTGACCATAACTGAAACAGATAAGGTAGGCTATAATGGGCTACTTCTATTGTTTTTTCTCTAACTGCAAGTTGGAAAAAAGGCTGCCTTTTTGTGAGTATCCCAAAATATATGTACTCTGATGCAATGATGACAAAGCATAAGCACCAAAGGATTACACCATAGTCTTCAATTTTTGCAGGAGCTTGCTTAAGCATTACGGAGAACATCTTGGATTAGATTCCCAAAGAGTACCAAACAACAATGCTGTCAATAAGTTTGCAGAAGCTCTGGCTAAAGCTTGGGTTGAGTATAATAGCCCTAGGTTAGGTCTAAGTTAGAGCTCCTTCATTTCTTTTCTGCTCCTGCCTGCGCTGATCACATTGGTTGATGATTGTTTATATACTTGCACAGGGCTGTAATAATGGTTGTTGTTCAACCTGAGGAACGTAACATGTATGACCAACTCTGGCTTTCTGTTACACTGAAGGAAAAATATCCTTTTCATGCTCTATATAGTTTCTCATTTCACATAATTCTTATTGTTTCTGATATGTCATTATGGATAGAGTCACAAGGACAGGTAATAATGATGAAATTTAAATAATTCGTGAATTAATTGGATGTTCAAGCAATAAGTCTTTCAGAAACCACCTTCTGCATTTATTGAATCCAAAAGTTTTTCCAACAGTGGGTTTCTTCCTTAGCTTTACAACACACATAACATTACAGCTATTCGTAAAACATTGGCAGAAATTGATGAAGAAGGAGAACTTTTACCGGATGGAACCCTGCTTGTGTATGTGACTTTCTGCCTTAGAAGTTTAGTATTTGCTTTCTAGATGTGTGGTTTTAACTTGTTATCTTTTCTACTTTGTTTATGAAATATTCACACTTGCAGAGGTGGGCAAGCAATTGCAGTGGTTTATTTTAGAGCTGGATATGCACCAACTGATTATCCTTCAGAAGCAGTAAGAATATTTGACTGAATTTTTGAATTACAGCCTATATCATCTGAGATTTTTCCAGTTATACTGATTATTTACTGTTAATGTTGAAGATCTGGTTTTCTCTGTGCTTATGATGCTTCTATGGTCTGTATACATGGTATTCTACTCTTTATTGTTTTATTTGTAGGAATGGAAAGCTAGGCTATTAATGGAGCAGTCACTAGCAATCAAATGCCCATCCATATCTTACCATTTAACAGGAACCAAGAAGATTCAACAAGAACTTGCAAAACCTGATGTGCTTGAGAGGTAGTAAATTCTTCGTTATAAGCACTTCTTGCTGATTCCACATTGCTGTGGCTTTGGTACTTGATCTTTGAAGTGGTCCTGTGTAAAGGACTTAAATATCTAACAGGAGCAGTTATTTGCAGATTTCTTGAAAACAAGGATGATATTGCCAAGCTGCGGAAATGCTTTGCTGGCCTTTGGAGTTTGGATGATGCAGATATTGTTAACAGAGCTATTGATAGACCGGATCTATTTGTGATGAAGCCCCAAAGAGAAGGCGGAGGTCTCTTATTTCTAGACTTGACCTTTTCTGTTATTGTTGTTGCCTTGGTGTCTACTAACAAGGAATCATCATGCATTTTCAGGGAACAATATCTATGGTGATGATGTGAGGAAAAACCTTTTAAGAATGCAGGAAGGGACTGAAGAAGATGCAGCTTACATACTCATGCAACGAATATTTCCATCCATTTCCCCCACATTTTTGGTGCGTGAAGGCATTTATTATAGAGATCATGCAGTATCAGAACTTGGAGTTTATGGTGCTTACTTGAGGTACGTAACTTGTGCATCAAAAGATGTAAATTTAAGTATTGATATGCTGATCAGTTACCAAGGGGTTGAAAACAAATAACCTAAACAGAATCATTTACTGAGCCTGCATATACATCCGCGAATTTGTTCCTGACAGTTGACATTCTTGGATTGCGATGATCAGGAACAAGGACAAGGTGATCATGAATGACCAAAGTGGATACTTGATGCGAACAAAGGTATCGTCATCAGATGAAGGTGGAGTTGCCGCTGGATTTGCAGTCTTGGATAGTATATACTTGAGATGATGAAGCAACTATAATGTTCTTCGAACTGGTTTTCAGGCTCAAGCAGTTCATAATTGGCTTACATGTACATGAAGTCATTCAGCACCTGAACTGATGGTGTCTGGACACTTTTTTCTAAAAAAAAATTTCAGTGAAAGGAAATTATGGCATGGAGGATTATTCCATTGGCAGTGTAATTGTAATGCATTGCAAGAATTGTATGCTTTTATATGACACTCTGTATTGTCAAATTAATTTGAAATAATTTCCTCCATCGATCACTTTCATTGTAATAAATTTGATCCAAAAATGATTTTTTTTTTCTAACTAGAGATGGCAGAAGTACAAAGCCATTTCTTTCTTTTAAGAATTCACAAGACATTACAAGCACTAGTTGTTTTACAATCTATTTTATGATTGAAAACATTGCACGCAACAACGCTAATAGCCATTTTCACGAGTACACTCATCTGTTATCTTCCCATCCAAGCTCGCGTGCTCTTTTTTCCCACAGTGCTGAAAGCTTATACTCCTCTGTTAGTTCTGCTTCGGCTCTCTCTCTCGCTTCTTCACAAGTTTCTGTCTGCGCATTGCATTTTTCTGCTTCTTTCTGATAGTGTAAGGAGGCTGTCTTTGCATCCATTACTAATGCCCTGGTGTGCTCCAAAGAGTCATTAACCACTCTTTTCTGCAAAGCAATTTCCTCTGATAGTAAAGCTATAAAATCCTTCTTCATTTCTTCATGTATATCTGGATCAGGATTGCTGCAATCTGAACATAAAGTAGATAATATTCTGACAATGAGAAAATTTCTGTAGCTAAGAATCAATCTACATACAAATGCAACAACAGCAACAAAAAAAAAAAAATGTCTTTCTATAATGTTTAATATGGCAATTCAGGTGAAGATCTCCAGTTGATTTCACCAGTTTCACATATGATTTTTATGTCAGGATGTTTTGAGAAGTATACATTCTAAATTTCTACTGCTGGAACTGCTTCAACCATTTGACACCGACAGCTAAAAGAAATTCAACCATTATAACTAATAAAATACACACAGAAATCAGAACAGACCTGCATATGAGCTGTTGATGAATCCTGCACAAAATAGATATCAGAACAAAATTAGTGGAAAGAAGCTGTATATCTAAAGAAGGATAAAACAGTGACAATGGAATGTGTTATAACAGAATAAGCACATAACAGATAATGAAGCCGAGGAGAATTTCCATTCTATTTACACCCCTGATACCTAAACATGTATAAGATAATTGCAGTTGCAATAGTTTCACATTGTGTAAGCAGATGTCAAATTCTCTCTGAAATGTCTTGAGTCTTGACATTTTATTTTTGGTAGAGATTGTCTTGACCTTACATTTCATAGATGAATGCCTTGAACTGCATCATGATGTGGAATATGTGGCAGTCCATGGTTAATGTTGTCCCTATAATCAGTTTATCAAATCATCAATAACCAGCAACCAAAGGTAGCCTTGCTTGACCTAGGAGACTAATCTATTCTTTTGTACTTGATGCAATCCTAGGAATGCTACAAAGTTGATGGTGAAAAAGGACAATAATAGACACATTGCAGTGCTTTCTCATCTTTCTTGACATCTATTGCACTTACCACCTTATGAGCAGACAAAAATTTAGGAAATTAATCAGCATTGCAAACTGTAGGAATAACCAAATACAAATAAAAACACCAAACTTCCATTGAACAAGTTGCTTAATACTAATGCAAATCCACTAGTAATCTATATCAATCTTGTTCCTTTAAATTGCAAGTTTTGCTGTTTCCATGGTAATTGGTCATGTAATGCATGCCCTACGAATCTATAGGTTGAAGATGTAAAATGAACGTTGATCCTAATTTTTTAATTCTGAACCGACAGGGCATTTTCACAGCCAAATGCAGATTATCATGCAAACTATCCAATATAACAATTTCTTAAAATACAAAAATAAGAAAAAAAACAAAATTGCCAATTGAATTCTCCTCCAAAAAGTTCAAGTGTTCAATTGCTTAATCACTTGAATGCTAAAGTCTACCACACCTGAATGATCAATGAACAATTTGATCAACGGTTCAACACGATTTAAGGTATCAAAACAGAAACAATTATGCAAATTTTCAACATTAACATAAAAAGCTTACCTAATGGTAAGGGCAAAGCAAATTCTTCGGGGCAGTCACAATCACAAGGACATGAAGCTTGACGACTTAAGCTCTCCCTTGTGTACAGCCGTGGCCTCACAGCATAGCCAACCAAGAATGTAGCCACCAACAACAAGAGCATCCTTAAAGCACCATTACTACACAACCCATAATGCTCTGATGGATAAGCCATATTGATATCTTTTTCCACACTCAACAAGAAACAAAACCCAAAAAAACCCAACTTTGCTTGAATTTCAAGAGATGAATGAGAGCCAACCAGAACCACATATCAAATCCCCAGTACAAAAGAAACAAAACCCAACTTTTTTCTGCAAAAGTACGCCATACCCATCTCAAGATCTGTGATAAAGACACATAATTTGAGTGTTAACCCACCATTGAAACATTTCACAATGCACCCATTTCAAGATCTGGGTCTTAATTACAATATTTTTCTTTGACTATAACAGTAACACCTGCAGCACTTTATCTGGGACTAGAATCTCTTTAACAAAAATGAGTATGCAAAAGCAATATCAGCTAAGAATTTTCTTTTCTTGAAAAAGTAAAGTAAAGGAGACCCAGACGTGTAGAAAAGATTTATAAGACTTCTACGTGCGGATTTATTGCTGTTACGTTGAGGGAACAAGGACACAAATGTGTGAGGAGTAGGAGAGAAAAAATATGATTTTCTATTGGGTTTTGAGTTAATATACAAAAAGCTTGCTTTAAACCTTTAATGATTCTGTTTGTTGCTTTTGTTTTTATGTACAGGTGAAAAAAAAAAAAATGAGTGTTGTGAAATCAGCAAGGGTTAGATAAGTGTAGTTATCTGATTGTAGCAAGCACATGGCGTGTCTCTGTCTTAGCGTCTCTTTCTCTGTATCCAATCTGCTAGGCAACTAAATTTTCTCCTTTTTTTTTTTATATTCAAATTGAAGGTGACCGTTTATTGATGGTTATGAACGTTGTTCATAAATTTTTTGGCAACATTGTCTCCACCACAAAAATTAAGGCAGTAGTTTGCAAGCAAGAACCTCTCTTTTTTTTTTCATTTGATGTTCCAATATCTGAACTTTAAAGTAGTTGGAGTTCAAATTATCTTATGAAAGGGGTATAAAGACTTGGATTGGAAATCTTAAAAAAATTCAAGTTTCTCAAGAAATAAATGTTAGTAAGCAAGAAGCCTCTCTCTTTGTTTTTTGGAAATTTTGTGGCATAGGAAAAATAGCCAGTGAGGTTACTGATTGGCTAAAACAAAATTGCATTTCCGAAAAAAAAAACGCCTTAGTTGCTTTACCTTGTAATGAATTGGAAACTGCAACTGGATAGAGAAATTCCTGATGATATAAATTGCCACTCGGAGAAAGTGCACAATGCATTCTTTTTGCTGCATATTGCATCAAAATGTAGCAACTACATGCTAATTTCACTCTGTTGTTTCATAACTACATGGCACAATTGTAATGCTTTCAATTCCAGAACTGTTTTCTTACATTTGCACTTTGCAGAGAGCAGTCAATCATACATTCAGAAGCAAATTTTCCTAACCAGTATTACAAGCCTACTGTGTCTACATAATCTAGCAGTAGAGCATCAGTTGGCACACATTAGAACTACAGCTTCCACGTGTTTGTTAATGAAGTATCAACTAAATGAAAGTTCACTTTGTGTATCAGAGAAATTGGTATAAATTGAATCAAAAGAATTTATTATCCAGTTTCTGAGTAGATTATTCACATGCAGTTGATGAATCATCTGCTTTTTCTTCACTTTCTTCATCCAAATTTGGTTTTAGATGATCAAAAAATGAATCAAAGTACCAGGAACAGTTGTCAGTCCATTCACCCCTGTTGGCATCGGCTCGCCACTTTTGATCAGCAATCATTTCAGGTGACAATCCCCACTCTTGCAGTTCTTCATCCGTGTGATGAATAGCTAAGCTGTATTCTCCTCCTTCTCCCAATTCCATTACTCGAAATTCGCAGTTCCCAGGATTATTTAGGCGTTCAAATTGCTCAACTGTCCACTTGAACCACTTCATCAGGAATACGCGACAAGTTAAGCCGTGTGATATAATAATGAGATTTAGATTGCTAGAAGGGTCCTTGCATAGTCTGTTCATATCGATGTCCCTCCAAAGAGATTCAAAGAAACCTGCCAAAAGACAAGATATAGTCTGCATCATTTATTAAATCACAAATCTTCTCTGAGTAATTTTAAAATTGCAGGGAAAAGTCTCCACCTGCTGTTTTAGCTCACATATCAGTATATCACAACAACAACCATAATAAGCATAGAATATGCTATTTGATCCCATGTTGTAGAAATGCATCCCTCTTGCAGTATTCCAATTCCAAGGCAAAAACAAAAATCAATAATCCAAGCTCGATAAAGTAAAGCAATAATTAAGGTAAACCAGAATCATACTTGCTAGTTCTGCTTTGTTCACTTGGGAAAACAAAGATCATAAAGCCTAATGACCAACAGACAAGTTTAGAAACATTTCTCAGTTAGATTCCCCTTCTAAACAGTTATATTAGACAACGAAAATTGGAACACCAAATAAATAAATAAATACTTCGCTCAGCCACTAGCAGGAGCGAGGGAGTTCTTAACTAGAGATGTGAGGAATTTCTTTCTCACAGGCTTGTTTAGTGCATTATTCAAGCTCTTTTTCTGTTGAAAAAACAAATGTTATTGTATGCATTTTTGCGCTGTGCACTTTTTCTGATAGAATCTACATCAGATTGGAAAGCAAGTAAAGAAAACCATCAGCTAATTTCAGAGCTTTAAGCTCCATCTTCAAAAACAAACCTTTTCTTTTATTACACTACAGAAATGTACTACTACTATTTCAGCATGGGATGTATATTCTCAGTCCATTTTCAATTACTTCACATCAACAATTTTTCCTATTAGATTTAATTTCGAGCAGCAAAGCCTAACATACCAGTTTAGTGAAGCATTCTGAAAAAAATGATTTTCGGCATGAAAATTTTGCTATAACTAGTGATGCTAGTTAATTTAGCATTATAACAAGCTCAGCATCCTAGTACTAATATTATATTAAGTTGCTTTTCAATTTTAACTGAAACAGATTAAGAACATTCACGGATAAACATAAAACCTAGACTCTGAAATGAATTATCTTTTTGCTTTTCCCCTAAAAAAATGGCAAATTGTATATGACTGGTCTCAGATGAGCATAACCGGGGAAAAAAGAAAACGCAAATTTTGAATAGAAACAGCCCAAGCTTAAGAAATCAACAGAAAAGGAGGCAAAAACACCAATCCAGCGGTGTTAAAGAGAGTGAAAGCAATAGAAAAAGAACAAAATTTTTGAAGAATTAAACAAAAAAACTACACAACACAGCAAAAAGTATTTATAAACTAACTAATTACAAGGAAAAAAGCACATGTTTTTTTCAGTTCAAGACTCCATTTTTGCATCTTTTCTTGCTCTTTTTCAAGTATCATTACTATAATTCCACCTTAAAACTAACATAACGAAGTACCCATAAATCAAAATAATGAAAGAAAAAAGAAAAAGAAACATACTTGAAACACGATCAAAAACATCAGCAGCAGATTCTCCTTCAGGAAACCGATAAAAGAATCTCCCAAACCTTTCTCTGGTCTCTTTAACCACCTTCATTCTCTCTTTAACCTGAAAATTCCCAAAATCTTGTTCTCTAATCCTGCACTCTTCTCTAACCCCAATAATCCTCTCCCTCTCAAAAGACCGTCCGATCTCTCTGAGTGTGGATAAGGTACGCTGGTAAGGCGATACATAGAAGTAAACCTTCCAGTTCTTGGTATGATTTTCAGAGTCAGATATTAGCTTGCGTAAGTGGGTGCCAGCCATTTGAGCTTGAGCTAGACCTGATGGGGTTAATGGGATTTTGTTGTCTGGTGTGGTGGTGTATGCAGCTGTGTCCAGGTTGCCCTCTGACTCGCCGTGACGAACCAGAATTATGCGTTTGGGAAGGAACCGGTAGGGGTGGTGGCTGTGGTTATTGTTGGTCATGCTTTGGTGGTCTTGCTGCATTGGTTCCTGATTTGGAATATGCTTTTCTTGATTTTCTTGTTGGTTTCTTGATTCCTCGTTGGTTTCTTTCTTGGATTTTCTTGATTGAAATAAAATTTCTTGAGAGTAGGATCTTGTTTCTGTGCTTTCTTGATCGATCTTGCTATATGCTTTCTTGATTTTTTGTTTGCTTTTGATTAAGATGTCCTCCTTCTGTACTAGTTTATGGGTATTTGGTAATGCTCTACTCTATGTATGATGTATCTGTCAAAATGTACATTAAGTGCTGTCTTCCACAAACTCAGATAATTAGTTTCTTTCCAGTTTTGATCACCAATTTATAGTGCTTACAGTCAATTTCTTTAATATTAAAATCATGAGCTGTCTTGTTTCAACTAAAGGATTGGCCAGCATTTCACACATATGCTTCTTGAAATGGAATAATTAATAATAAAAGGGATCTTTAATTGTGTTTTTAAAAAAAAAAATCTTTAACGGTCTCATTGTTTTTACTAGTTTAGGAAATAGACAAAAAAATCAGCTGACAGGTAAATATATTTGGAGTTAGTTGATGATTTGAATAATCTAAACCATTGTTTTGTTTGAGGGAATCTAATCCATTGTTAAGTTGTATTGTTTGACTGAGATCTAGATTTGGACCCATTAGATAAGAATTAAAAACTTTGGCTTAAAGGTTCTCTTTTGTTTTATGAAAATCCACATTTTTGTTCCCATGTCAATACTATTCCAAATATTTTTTTTTTCCAGCTAAAATGTGAGTAATTTAACGGTAAAAAATTTGCTTAAACACATTATGATTTTTTGGTATCAGATAAAAAACATTATGTGCTCACAACTCCTAATGCATGGAATAGAATATTTTTGTTATTAATTATTCAAGAAAATGGCTATTGACCAAAAAAAATATCAAGAAAATGCATGGGTGTTATGAAGTTTGAAAGATTGTTGTGGCGAAGCGACAACTTTGAAACAGCCTGCCTTAACGTGTAAGATAAAGATGTGTATTTCAATGCAATCTTTATACAATCCTCTTAGACCTCAGCCATAAATCAACAACAACAATTAATATTCCTTTCATTCCCCATGTTCTTATTTGACCATAAAATTATATGCTCAACGTATCTTCTTGTTTATATAACGTTTTCACATTATAAAAGTCATATATTATCTAGAAATTTCATAACTTGTAGAAACATTTATTTTATATCTAAACAAAGAATATTTTCACATATTAAAGTAATATATTATCTAGAAATTCCATAACTTATGGAAACAACTATTTTAGGGCCATATATTTGTCTAAACAAAGATGTTTAGTTATTAAACAATAATAATTTCACATATTAAAGTCATATATTATCTAGACATTTCATAGCTTATAGAATATAATATTTTTTTAGTTATTAAAAAATAATAATTTCACATATTAAAGTCATATATTATCTAGACATTTCATAGCTTATAGATTAGGGTCCACAGAAACAAAAAAGAAGAATCAAAATTTTCGTTGGAGACGCGGGGAATCGAACCCCGTGCCTCTCGCATGCGAAGCGAGCGCTCTACCATATGAGCTACGTCCCCACATTGTCACTTTTAAGATTCTAGTCAAATTAATAAGTTCTAAATGATTAATTATTTTAAAAAATTGATATATTACTTTATTAATAAATTTTTATTTGATGTAATTTTTAATGTGCATTAACTAATATTGGTAAAATAACATGAATTATCTAATATTTAATATATTAAAATTTATATTTTTAATTATATGTTGTTAATGTGTGTGAAAATTAAACAAATTTTATAACAAAAAATATTTCATTGATGTATGTTAAGTAACACATTTTTTCTTTCAATATTTTTTAAAAAGGAAAATAAAAGGGTATGTTTTTATTGAGAACAATTAGGAGTAACTATACTTTACTCGAAATGTAAAATAGTCGGAATTGATTTTTTTTTTTTTTACCAGTTAATTGGGAGATAGGGGATGGGGTTGTAACATCCGTGTCCTAAAACCGGATTACTGTTCATCAATGTTAATTAAGAATGTTATTACTGTTGTTAATTAACATTGGTGATTTAAGATTTGTTTGCCACTGTTATGAATAGATGATTTGGAGTTCGAATATTCAGT
>CATIWO010347746.1:0-42173 GCA_949673435.1 Macaranga tanarius | reverse complement strand
CTGCAATCAAAAAGTCAAAATCCGATGCATCCACATGACTGCATCACACCCAAGAAAGGGTAACCTGAACATCCAACGAAGTAGCATGAGTAATGTGGAAAATCGTATGAACGCTATCCTCACGCTCCTCTCGCACAGCTGATACTCATATATCTGCTCCTATAGGTACCACCGAAATCTTGAAAGCCAACTCGACATCAGCATCATGACAGATGACATGCCACACCGAAGTCTCTACTACAGAAACCTCATAAACCATCATAGTCCAATATACAGCCATTGGTTCCTCCAGCTTGCTGTCGTCCTAATCTGGGAAAATTATTTTTAAAAATAAAACGGTGGTGAGTAATTTCAAGGAAATTACCCAGTGAACAGCAAAAATATCTTTTAAGATAAAACATCAGTCTAAAATCTTTTTCAAATATTTTCCCAGCGATAAATCTCAATTTATAAATACCTTTTTCAATTAAATCCTTGATGCACCAAATAACCAGCAAAGCATTTCTCTTTCATAAAAACTCATCGAATACTTTAATTTTGATAGATCCAATCAAATAAGAATGTAATTTACTCTTTTTCTGAAATAGAGTTCAAAACTTTCAAAGCATAAAATAAATCTCTGATTCCTTTAAAACCATTCAATAAAAATTATTACAAAATCGTAGCCAAATGCTTACATAAATAAACACAAAATCCACAAGAGCTTGAAATTCAAAGCTGAAATAAACTGTATTCCCTTGACATTTTTAATAGCGATACTCGCAATATTGGTTATCATAACAGTTTTCATCTTTTCATTATTAGGAGGTTACGCCTCAATCATTATTAAGGTTGAGAGTTGATCAACACAATTGCATCATTATTATCAATCATAATATTCTCAATTATCTCATCATAGATAATCTCAACCCTTTTCCCCGAAGGAAAATAGCAATATACAAGTTCAATCTCTCTTCTTATCATTATTTCAAATTCTTTTTCCCACGGCCCTCACGGCCGGATTCACAAGATCCCTCACTAGATCAAACAGATACCACGTATGCATACAGTATAAACCATAAGAATTCGCCCCAAAGACACCTCTGAATCCCTGCGCTGTCCCAAAGACAGTTTATCAACGAGTGGCCAGCTCCTCTTATGTACATATATTCCAACCCTTGCATAGCATATATATATATATATATATATATATATATCTTTTCATATAATTATTGAGTAAGGGTTTTTAGTGCATTATGAAGGTGTTATTCTCAACAACCGCAAGTTTCTGAAATTCATTCATTCATAGTACGATCTAGTCTCTTTATCTGAGACTTCAGAATTTTTAGGTAATTTTCATCAATACAAGCATAAATCAACTGTTGTTAAGTTCTGGTTCATTATTCTCATATTCGGTTCATAATACCAGTCAAAACTCAAAGTTTACAGTCAAACGGGTCGCAAAACAAGTCATCGAAGTGCGCAAAAAGCTACAGAGGTGCATGCCCCTGGTCACTGAGGTGTAGGACCCACTTGATGAGACGCACGCCTCTTCAAAATGAAGCTACAGAGGCGCACGCCTCTTACAAGGGCGCACGCCTCTTCTCTGAGGCTCTACAGAGGCGCCAGGTACAGTATTGGGGCGTGCTCCTCATCTCGATCACACGCACGCCTCATTGATCAGGCGTGCGCCTCTGTAACCCAGAAAACTCGATTACAGACGTAAAAAATGAACAAAAATTGCTATATTTTTAAAAATTCAATACCAGATATGCCAAACATCATATATATAGCTTCAAGACATGCTTAAATGCTCTAAGAACTACCATAAAGAGTTCTAATCTATGAAATCTAGTTAAACAACATCAACTCAATCTTTTCTTCAAGAATTCAAAGCAAAAAGAAGAAGAAAATGGAAGCTTAACACTACTCACTGGTTTCTCCCGCTGAATCCTTCTTCTACTTGTTGATGTTGCTTCTAAAACTTCAGAACAAAAAGCCTTCCTCTTCTCTTCTTCTTTTTTTTTTCTTTTCTCTTTTTCTTCTCTTCTCTCTCGTTTCCTTTCTTTTTTGTTCTGCAGAAAACTTCTTCTCCATTCTTCTTATTTCATGCTTATCCACCCTTTTTACTTCTTAACCCCTATTCTTTTCTTTCTTTCAAATTCATCCTCATAACTTCATAAAATATCATTAATTCCTAATACCGTATACTATATCTCAATAGTTCTTATCTCAATATGATAAAATATCTTATCAACTTCAATTGATTGCCACATGCTTAATCTCTGTCAACTATTGACTTAATTACTAAATAATCAAACTCCAAATCATTTACTTATAATAGTGGAAAACAAATCTTAAATCACTAAATTTAATTAACAACAGTAATAACACTCTTAATTTACATTAAGGAACAGTAATCCGGTTCCAGGACACGGATGTTACAGTTATTATTATTTTATGATATATATTATTTATATAAATATTTTCATAAAAATATTTAATAATTGTATGGTATATTAGACTGCATTGTATATATGTTAATAAAATTTTTATAATAAAAAAAATAATGATAAATAAAACTATTAAAAATTATTTAATTTTATATTAAAATTATGAAATGGTTTGTAGTTTAATAATTTGATTTGAATTATATCTTTATTTATTTTTTTTAATTTTAGAGAACAATCGATGTCCGAACCGAATTGAACTGAATTTTCTAATTCGGAGAAGAACCGATCTCCGAACCGAATTGAACTGAAATTTTTAATCTCCGAACTATCCTGAACCGAAAATTTAGAGCAATTCTGAAGCCTTAATTTTTAAATCTCCGATAGTATGGAGCAATTCCAGAGAATTGTATTCTCCGAACCAAACCAAACCGTGCTCACCCCTAGTGGTGAGGGTTCCCTTCGAAGCTCCGCTGACATGCTTCATCCCAATGATAAGAAGTATTTTTCTTCAATAAGGTTGTCAATGGTTTAGCAATAACGGAAAAATCCTTCACAAATCTTTTGTAGTAACCGGCTAAATCCAAAAAACTTCAAATTTCGGTTACATTTCTAGGTGCTTCCCACTCCAAGATAGTTTTAATCTTTGACGGGTCCGACTACACTCCTTCTTTTAATACTTTGTGGCCAAGGAATGCAACTTTTTCCATCCAGAATTCACACTTACTGAATTTGGCATATAACTACTTCTCCCGAAGTACTTGCAAAACTATTCAGATATGCTTCTCATGCTCTTCCCAACTTGATGAATAAATGAGTATATCATCGATGAACACAATAACAAATTGATCTAAATACAGCTAAAAAGTCTTGTTCATCAAAGATATAAATACTGCTGGTGCATTAGTTAACCCGAATGGCAAAACTAAAATTCATAGTGCCCATATCGGGTTCTAAATGTTATTTTTGGGATGGAATGCTCTGCTACCCGAAGTTGCCAATAGCCGGATCTCAAATAAATCTTTGAAAACACTAAAGCATCCTTCAACTGATCAAGCAACTTATCAATTATAGGCAACGGATATTTATTCTTCACTGTGATTCTATTCAATTGCCTATAGTCGATACATAGTCTCATGCTTCCATCTTTTTTTTTACAAACAACATCGGTGCTCCCTAAGGCGATATACTTGGCCTGATAAACTCCTTTTTTAACAATTCTTCCAACTGTTTCTTCAATTCTTTCAATTCTAAAGGCGCCATTCTGTATGGATCAATTGATATCGGTGCCGCCCCTGGTATAGTTTCAATCTCAAAATCCACTTCTTGATGTGGTGGCAACCCCAGCAATTTATCTAAAAATACATCCAAAAAATTCTCTAACAACTTGTACATCTATCACCCCTAGACTCACTTTTGATGTATCAATAATATTGGCCAAATATGCTTCACACCCATCTCTAATCAACTGAAATATTGTTGTAGCCAAAATAAGACAAGCAGAAATAGTTTTTCTCTCTCCCACTAACACTATTTTTCTCTGTCTCGGAATCTCTATAACTACTTTTTTTGTATAGTAAATTACAATGGTATGGTATTTAGATAACCAATTTATCCCTAAAATCACATTGAACTCTTCTAATTTGATGACTACCAAGTCCGCATACAAAATCATATCATTAACTACTATAGGACATGATCTAACCACCCTATTTGCAATTACAACACCCCCGACCGCCATAAACACACATATATCATACTTTAATGATTCAATAGTACTATGAACTTTTAATACAAATTCATACGATATAAATGAGCATGTGGATTTAGGGTCTATTAACACAAATGCATCGTGACCAAGGATAGTATAGGTACCCGTCACTACATATGGTGCAATAGGAGCTTTTTGTCTGGTTATAGCATACACTCTAGCTTGACTTGAGGTTTCATTAATGGACTCGATCGGGGTTGAGGTGCTCGCTCCAACTCTTCTTTCACGACCTCTGCCTCTACTAGTCTGTGGAGTGTTTTCCCTAGCACTACTTTCTATTATCATTTGGGATCCTCTAACACCTATCCTCAATGGGCATTCCCTCATAAAGTGATCCGGTTGGTTACAATGGTAACACAAATTAGGTTTAGAACCCCAACATTCCCTGGAATGAAATCTACCACATTTGTTGCACATTGGAGTTGATATGCCACTTGTAGATCTACCTCTAACAACATTTTTTCAAGTTTCTACCCTTCCACTTCCTTTGATAAATGTGCTCCCTGATAATTGACTCGGTCAAACCCACGTCCCCTAAAGCTTCCTTATTGAAACCCAGCACCCCTAAAGAATGATCCACCACTGGTTCTAACTGATATGGTAAATGCACTAGTAACTCTCTTTCTTTTGGTCTCTAATGCGTTTCTCTCCAATATGGTTTCCTCAACTCTAAGGGCTGTCTCCAGTAAATCCCTGTAAATGGGTGGTTTTATGGCTATCTATTCCCGAATTTTAAGGTTCAACCCTCTTTCAAATTTATCTCTTTTTAACTTATCAGTTGCCACTTCTTCCGGTGCATATTTTGAGAGTCTAACAAATTGAACCTCATATTCAGTGACTGATAAATCATCTTGCTTCAAATTAAGGAACTCCAACTTCTTCCTAACTTTATAGATAACTAGCATGTATTTATTAGTAAATTCCTTTAAGAAATTAGCCTATGTTAATGTCTCCGGTACATTTCTACTTCCAGGTACCGTCTCCCACCAGTCTAGTACATCTTGCTCAAATAAAGATGCTGCGTAGCTCACATTCTTTTCAGTTGTACATTCAATTTAATTCAATACTCTCTCTGTATTTCTCAACCATTCTTCTGTAATTATTGGATCGGTGATCTCAGTAAAAACTTTTGTACCTTATTTTATTATCTTCTCATAGTGATCATCTAGAGCACTATCCGTTGGTTTTTTAGTTACCTCTTTTATAATCTGAACAAATTCCTACATAAATGAAGGATATGCAGCTTATGAAGGAGGAGGTTGAGGTTGTGATTGTTCAGGTACAGCTATTGAATGCATTAGTGTTTGACCATGCAGGACTCTGACGACTCTTCTGGGCCGATATGTTGAGCTTGGTGTCCTTCTATCCTGATATAGGTAACACACATAAACTATTGGTCACCTATGACTTATACACTGTATGCCATGAATGCAATATGTTCTAATGTCTAAAGGGAATCTAATCCCTGCTCTGATACCATTAAATGTGACGCCCAATAATATAACTATACACGTGGCCACAATCATTCATATACACGTGGCATAAGAAAAATTTCACAAAAGTACTTATCCATAGACATAGATTCATATGTACATATATTGTTTAAAATTACATACATACTTAACATATAACTAACTAGTACACAATGTCATTATAAAATGCCAAAATGCTTATGAAGGATGAAGGTCAGATACACCAATCTCATTTCGGCCCACCTAAGACTCCAATGCAAGCTTCTAGCTAAGCCTAATCGAGTTCTGAAAAATTTCAACGTAAAGGGGTGAGTTTGTAACTCAATAAGCAATTACTAATACAATTGCATACATATAGCAAACTCACAAGAAATGAATTGATATAAAATCAATATATAAGATACATTCTCAAGGTAACAAAAAAGTCTTTCAATCCTCTAATAAATCTATATATAGTCAACATAAAGTTCCAATATTGATGACACTATATTAAGTGCATAAGCAAGTCCAAGTGAAGAAGAATCAAGTGAGAAAGCTAGGCTCCTCAGGGGTGCATCCTCACTATCATGAGGAGCCTACTCACGACCGTGAGCAGCCCATGATCAAGAGCCATTTTACTGTGCAAAAATGGCTGGAGTGCTCATGGTTGCTTCCTCACGGTAGTGAGCAGACCGTGAGCAATCCAAGCTTGGCCAAAACCTCCTTTTGGCCATCCTAATGCATTGCAATCTATTCCACACTTGAATATAGCTAAATACCAACTTAAAAACACTTCAAAAACATGCTAAACATCACCAACTCATTCACTCATACATTATTCTCCATCATTCATAAATTCAAAGCATCTATATTCATAATTTGAACACTTTAATAACACATTCACACATTGAATCTCATTCAAAAGCATAAATTCAAATTATATATATTTCAACACACCAGTTAGTATCCGACCGAACCTTTCCTTACATAATTATCTCCCACTTAGCCTCTTAGCTATATTCCTCACAATCTCAATATTAATCAATTGGCCATTTAATGAGACTATCCGCCCGACTCAGTCTCACTTTTTACATATCAATCATAGGTAGCTATATACCTGGCTCAACTTACCCATCACACATAATCAGTGGAGACTATCCGGCCGGCTCAGTCCCCACTATCATACATCATCACATATCCTCACTTTCCTCAATTTTTCACCTTCGAGTGAAATATAACACAACCAATATAACACAATATAATTCCATACAATTGCATCTCAATAAGTCATTAAAACAACACTTCATCAATATTCCATCCATGCTCATATTCATGACATTCAACATACATAATTATAATGTCCACTACACAACACACATATATCATCATTTGTCAACATCCTCATCACATTTTCAATATACAAAAAGGTGGAAACTCATTGCATATTATATTCACTAATCTATATATTCATCCAATTTTATTAAAGGAATACACAATTATACACATAATAGCTTAGCATATGTACACAATGTATATTAGTAATTACTTACCTCCAAGTGCTTCCAACTTCAACAAAGGTCTTTCTTTTAATTATGAGTGCTTTCCTTCCCTTCATCAACTCCTACACATAATCATTCATCAATATCACATAACAAACATTGTACGTGAATCCAATCTCACTAGATACAATTTAGTGTTCAAAGTTCAATATAACCAAATGATACACACAAAAGTCCAATAACTTTGATATTACTACTGAATCTAGTATTATGAGTCTAATATCAATCTTAATTAGATTTACTTAATTCAGACATGTATAGAATTATCTATAGATTTTTGAAATAATTCGGGTACAATAAGGCCTCTAACATGAGTAATAAAATGTTAAGCCCTATTAGACCCTCTTAACCATAGATTCAGTCAAAGCTCAAAACATAAAAGTTGTAGAGAACTCTTTGAAGTTTATAAAGCCTATAACCATGATCAAATCAGAGCTCTATAGCCCAAGTTATGGCTAAAACACTAGGACTGAAAATAGAGGAAAACAGAACATGAAATTGAAACAACCAAACCTAACTTGAATCAACATAAATGCATATTAAGCTTACCAATTGGGGTTCCAATTGATCAAAAACCTTCCAAGGCTTCTCAAACTTCTTGTTAGATACTTATACAAGCTCCAATTCTCCCAAAAATCTATTAAGAGCATTCTCTTTTCTTCCCTCTCAAAATCTCTACAACTCTACACATGTATACACATCCACACACACAACCAATTATAAACTCCCATTTGTGCACTAAGGTGTCTCTACAATTAATGCATAATTATCACCATTTAATGAATATCTCAATAGTTATAGAATTTATTACTATAATATCATCTAAATTCCTTAATGAAATGAGATTATTACATAATAACACATAACTTTCTATTGTGACAAATAAATCCCAACTTTCCTTGTAATAAGGTCTCAATCTACCATTATACCCATTCCCAACTTAAATTGAATCCATTATTAGACTATATATATTATGCAAAGCATACGACAGGATTACGTGTTCTAAAAGGCAGGTGTTACAAAAGATTTATGTATTTGATATTTGGACATATCAAATTTAAGGTGACAGATTATACAAGTTAAGTTTAAGTGCATACGTGATGTGTTGAATGTGAGTTTGATATGTAAATATATGTAGGAGCTACAAGAGGCAAAGAGAAGATAACTAACTAGAAAAATTCTTTTTTATTTAAAGTTGGAAAGCGCCTTTGGTAAGTAGTTACTAATATAGTATATAATTGGTTCTCTTATGTACTAAAGTTATAATGATATATACGTATTATCTTGGTTAATTGCATAAATTATGTCATTCTTCATACATATTGGATTAGATGAGTTGTGCCTTATAGAATTATTAATGAAATATTATAGTGATGTGAAGGTGCAATATGTGTATGAAGATTGAGCATTATATGTGAAAAATATACATGGTGTGAAAATTAATTTGGATGCATTGTAATCTCGGCAATGCTTATATATTACCAATAATAGTATATGTGTATGATTGTTATAAATTCATAGTGAGAAAAGAAAGTGATATTTGAATTTAATATGAATGTTATCCTTGTAGTGTATGAATAAAGAAATAAGATATTCTTATACTAAAGCCTTATGTGCAATGAATGAGTTATGATTTATAGGTTGTGTTATAAAATGTTGATGATGGTATAAGTATGCTACAAGTAGATTACTAATTAAATACCATGTGAGGTTAATATATGCATTATAAAATATGTAATTGGAGATGGAATGAATATTATGTGTTACCTACTAGGTGATGGAATATGATAGGAATATGGAATGTTGTTATTAGAAATGTGATTGATGTTATATGTGCATTCAAAATGTGGAATGTGATGCGACGTATTGATATGTGAGCTCTATATGTAAAATGTGATAATATGTGAGCTCTGTGTGTGTGATTATGATGAGGCATTACTTACTGTGATTATTAATTTTGACAACGTGATTATGTTGTGCCTCGTGTGAATGTGAATTTGAAAAGAATGTGAAGAATGTGAGGTATATGTGTGATAGTAGGGCTAAGCCGGGCAGATAGCCTCCACTGATTGTGAGATCTGAGACTGAGTCGGGCGGATAGTCTCAGAAGTGGCCACATGATATATATAAATTGTGAGAAATGGAAAAGCTAAGCTGAGCGGATAGCTACACAAAATAAATATGTGATTATGAGATCTGGAACTGAGCCGGGTGGATAGTCTCAAAAAGTGACCACTTGTGTTAAAAAAATATAAAATTGTGAGGATAAAGCCTAAGTTGGCTATGTGTGTGAGGAAATCGTGTGACCGTGGATCCGGTCGGATAAGCAATGTGTATGGATATGTATTTATGTATTCGTGTTTGCATATAAATGTTGAATTCTGATTTTAATGTGAGATATGAATGTGATGGTATGGTTGTGTGTTGATATCTATTTAGACACACATATGTATGTATTATAAATTGTTAGCTTTCTATTGATGATATTGGGTTGTGGAATGGATATGAATTACTTGGAATATTATGAAATGGATTATCAGGTTGAGGACACGGGTCGAGACACGGGCGTGTCTTAGACCGTTTGATAAAACACAGGCGTATTAACTTAATATTTTTAGCTGCGACCAGACATTGGTGCTCGCCAGATGGGTTGTCTGTGAGCAGACACTGGTGCATGCCAGTTGATGTTGGGACAAAAACACGGTCGTGTCATCAGCCGTGTCTCGAGGAAGGTTTTGACCAGCTGCTACATGGGGAGAGATACGCCCGTGTAGTCCACTTTTTATTATTTTAATAAATTCTTATTAATTAGTTCTTGAGAAGTCTTATTTAATTATATTAGTTGCTACTTATTGAGTTGTAAGTTCATTCATTTGCAATTAATTTCTTTTTCAGTATAAGCGACAGTTGAGTCAATGTCTGCATGCAATAGAGATACCAAATGGGCCAGTAACGAGTCTGGTGTATCCATAACTAGATGTTACTATCATTTAGGCCTGATGTCTGTACTCAAACTTCTTAATGTGTATTAAGAAGTACTTTGTATGAGAGTATACTTGTAGAATGTTATAATTGTTGTTAAGGCTCTTATGTTAGTGGTGAAGTGTATGATATCTTGCAGAAAAATTTTGATTGTGCCAAGTGTATAAGTTCTTATTTGGAGCGTTACATATTAATTATGGATTGGATGTGTTCTAACTTTATGTGTTGAAATTCAGAATTAATATTGGTTTATCTAGAAGTTTATGTGCAGCCAATCCCTTTAAAAAATGGAAGTTCACCATGATATTATGATTGTTTGAAAGTTAATTGCTACTATATATATATATATATATATATATATATATATATAATTGATGTTCTGTAAGCGTATGGATCACTCAAGTAGTAAAGTGATAAATAGAGTATCGTTCCCACGAAAATTATTTATTGAGTATTAATTCATTTAATTAATTATTCATCTAAACAAATCAATTAAAAATTTAGAATTAAATCTAAACTCTAACCGAATTTTAACCTAAAATAAGACTAAGTAATAAACAAAAACCAAACAATGCAAATTAATAAAAATAAGAATATGATGAATGCATGTACTAGAACTTCACCTTTTACTTAGTTCATATATTAACTTATTAACAAATCACCCTAATCTAAGTTTATTTTATGCATATAATGCTCATCAACTACTGTACTTATAATTCTCTTTCGAGCAATTATAGGTTATTTAATTAACTCAATTATTAGTTATATTTTATGGAATCTCATCTCACTAAGCATAATCTAATAAATCATTAATTAACCTTAAGTCCATATATGAATTATGCAATATTGATAATTAAAAGGTCTCTCAACTCAATTGATATTAATATATCTTATTCTAGATCCTAAGCATTAATCACTTCTCAGTCTCATAACACTTATGTGAATATTTAACCTAAATAATAAAGCCCAAAGCATGCATCTCATCTCGATCTCAACACACTTTAACCCTAACCCATAGTTAAATATAGTTAAGCACAAAAATAAAACCCATATGCATGAAATCAACTTAAATTAAAGTAAAAAAATTAGAGTTAATACATCCCTAAGCTACTTAGATCCATCCTAACACATAATGAAAATCTAACCTAACATGTTTATGATTATATAAACATAACTCATGAATATTTTTAACATCAGCTCAAAGAAAATAAGAGTAGAAAAAGATATAGGAAACTCCCTAATCTTACCCCTTAAATGCCTTAAATGTTGAATGTCACGACACGCCTTTACACGAATGATAAATGCACACAAATAATATTTTGATGAAGAATGATGAATGAATAATTTTGTAGATGATTTTTCATATCCTAGGGTCCTTTTATATAGGCATAAGTCTTCCTTGGCTAAATTGGAAGTGGATTTGGCCTTAAAAATTTGACTCCAATTCAAATTCGAACTATTGTTGTAACACCCGCATCCTGAGGCACATATTCTTTTATGATGCATTTCATTTCATATAGAATAGAGGGTGAAATTAATTTAAGATCATGTGTGTTTATGAATTATGGATGAGGACCTGATTGTAAGGAAAGTTGGATTAGATTGACATAATTAAAAGCTTAGGGGGTTAATGTGCAATATCCACACTTCATTAAGGATTGAAGTAGATATTTGGTAATAAATATCCTAAGATATTATTTAGAAACTTCTTGAATTTTAGCCATGTGGATGGCTACTTGTGTGTACATGTGTATGGTTGTGTGTGTGTGCAAGTGTATGGTTGTGGGTGTGAGCATGTGTATGGTGAGGACTAAGAAGAAAAACCTTATAAATAAAAGGGGTTAGTGATCTTAAGAGGGGTTAAATAAAATTGATATTGCCTCAATTATCTAGCAAGAGCTTAGGGAGTTCTAGGAGCCTTATAAGCATTTGGGAATATCAATTGGTAAGTCATACATGCATAGTTATTGATTGAAGTTAAGTTTGTTAATTTTAGAATTCATGCCCTATTTTTAGGATTTTTCAGTTTTAGATTTTTTATCATATTTTGAGTTATAGAACTCCAAATTGAGAAAGGTTTGATACTCTAGAAACTTTAATAAGTTCTCTACAATCTTATATCTTTAGGTTGAATTAATTCTGCTTTTAAAAGGGTTTAACATAGCTAGAATTTTTATTGCTCACATAAAATGCTCTATGTGGCCTGATTTCATTCAAAAATTCATAACTAGTTATACACATATCCAAACTGAGTAATTCTAATTGAAAATTAAAGTAGACTCATAATAATATATCCTATAATAAAATCAAAGTCATAGGAATTATGTATATAATTTTAGAATAAATAAAATTAGAGGTAATAGATTACATTAGTTGAATTTAAGTGCAAGTGTGATGTGTTGTATGTGTGTTTGATATATGGTTATGTGTAGGACTTGCAAAGGACAATAAAGAAATAATCAACTAAGGAAACTCTTTCTTATTAAAGTTTGGGAAGTATTTTGGTAAGTAATTACTAATATAATACATGCACTTTGTTTCTTTTGAATATTATAGTTATAATAATATATATGTGCTTTCTTGAATAATTGAATAAGTTATATGAATCTTTATACATATTGAATGGGATATGTTATGATTTTTAGTATTGTTAGTGAAAGTTAATAATGTTATGAATATGCACTAAGTGTTTAAACAATTGAATATATGTGTGAATAATGTACATTATGAAATATGTGGGTTAGAAGAGTTGTGATTTTGGTATTATTTTAGAATACCAATATTCGTATGTATGTAATTAGTATTAAACTTTATTATGGATAAAGGAGATTTGTATAAATTGATGACTAAAAATATTAGTGAGTAAATATATTATATATTAAGAGGTGTATGATTGGATGTGCTATGGAATGGTGTTCTGAGTGGTATTAATGTTTTATGATGAGATTTTATATGGAAGTGATTATATTGTGGTTGTGGAATGATGATTATGGTGAGACATTACTTACTGTGATTGTTAATTTTGACAATATGGTTGTGTTGTGCCTCATATGAATATGAAATTTTAATGAGAGGTGACCATGTAAGATATATGTGTGATAGTGGAGACTGAGCCAAGTGAATAGCCTCCACTGATTGTGAGATATGGGAAAGCTAAGTCGGATGGATAACTACCTATAATTGATGTGTGAGGGTGAGACCTGAGACTGAGCAGGACAGATAGTCTCAGTATGTGGCCACATGTGGAAATTATGATTGTGAGAATAAGCCAAAATTGGCTAAGTGTGATGTAATTGTGTGACAATGGTTCCGACCGAATACCAAATAATGAGGTTGAGATGTGAATGCTTGAGTTCTGGATTTTATGTGAATATGTATGAGATGTTATCTTCTATTGTTGAGATGAATGCAGATATTAAACAAAGTGTTAAAATGTGAGATCATGTAATGTGAGCATCATTGGTTGTGTTGTTGATTATATTTATACTCTCCCACTTGAATTGATAATTTATGAGCATTTGAAATAATATTTACAAGTGCATATGTGATTATACATTCTTTCAGTTATGTGAATTGAATGTGTATATATAATTGTGGAATAAGGGAATTGACATACATAGGATAATTATAAGCTAAATTTTGTATACTTTGTGTATATATTTTAGTATATTTTCTGTATATGTTAGGTATATGTTTGATATAAGAGAGTGTTTAGGATTGATGATTGCAAATGCGTATATTTGGATTTCTGCTTAATATATTTTGATATATTTCTAGCCTATGAACTTTGAAAGTGGTGCATTTTGGGTTAATCTTGGTTATCCTTGATGTATGAGCATTATACTCTAGGTCTATACTTGATAGAAGCCTAGAATTGAGGGATTTTGGCCCCTTACAATCGTGAAGGGAGCCTTACGATTGTGAGCAACCCAGTCATGATCGTGAGGGCAGCTCGTGAGAAGTGCAGGGAGTCTTAAATAGTAACTTAGCTCCTCCTTAGGATCGTGAGGAGTTGTTCATGATCGTAAGGGCAGGATCATGAAGAGCTTTGAGCTTTTCTCGGTTGTGTTCTTTCTTAGTTTAATTAAGCTTTCCATGATGTCCCACTTGTAATCACTTTGTTCACAATCGAGTCCTATTAATGTGCTTAAGGAAGTTGTGAATTACGTCTCATTTCAATACATATAAATCACAGTTTTGTTTGATGTTATACATTAAGGATTTAAGTGACCTAAATAAGCTACGGTATTGTTATGAATATAATGGCTTGATAGTTTAATAAATATAAATAACTTAATTAGTTATTGAGAAGTTATGTATGTGTAAATATATTAGTGATTACTTGCTGAGTCGCAAGCTCACCTATT
Source organism: Macaranga tanarius (assembly GCA_949673435.1). Taxonomy (NCBI): domain Eukaryota; kingdom Viridiplantae; phylum Streptophyta; class Magnoliopsida; order Malpighiales; family Euphorbiaceae; genus Macaranga; species Macaranga tanarius. Next base: position 27,614 of record CATIWO010347746.1, on the reverse strand, counting down.
TGCATCTAATTTTCCAGGATAATTGATAGTCGAGTCGATGTCTACTTGCAGTAGAAATACCAGGTGGGCCAGTGACGAGTTCGGTGCATGTATAACTAGATTTTGCTATCATTCATGCTTGATGTTTGTATTCAAACATCTTATTATGTAATAATAAGTTCTATTATGAGAAAACATATTGATGGAATGTTATAATGTAATGCTATAAGCTTTAATGTAATTGGTGAAACATATGTTCTATTTGCGAAAAATTTTAATTGTGCCATGTGTTAGAGTGTACAATTGGAGTGTTACAGATGTCTAGTTCTGTGCACATCAGATAATTTGCACAAAATTTTAGCCTTTAAAGATTATCGAATTAGCATTTGGCATCTTCATCAAAATTGTAGCTCTTTAAGTCAGCTTTTCATAGCATTTTGAATCACTTGAATCTGAATTCTGTAGGAAACGTTATGCTAAAAAAACCAAGATATGCTACATCATATATGAATATTGAAACCCGAATTATGATCAAATTATGATTACTTTTCCTCGCTTAATTTAACCTCCTTTAAGTCAAAATCAACTTCTAATCATATAAATCCTGTAAAATATGGAAAAAGATATCAAATTTAACTAAAATTTATTAAATATTAATTAAATACAAATTTATAAAATTATTCGTAAATTCCAAGGAAAACAAATCCTAACTTTATATGAATTATAATATTAATTTCTAATTAAATACCAAAATTAAACCTAAATTTATTCATAAAATGCAAAATAAATTAAATAAAATTTATTTTAATATATTTTAATTAAAATTAACTAAATAATTACATAATAATATATAAATATTAATTAAATATTAACCCAAAATATAAGGCTGATAAAGGAAAATGTGCGAGATTGCAAGTTCAAAACTGTGTGAGGGTTTTGGCTTCGACTGCTGCAAATTCAAATGATGTGACCAAATTTTTTTTTTTTTTTTCAAAGATGCTGTGACCACTTTGCTTTAAGAAAATGAAATATGGAACCAAATGATGATGGAACTTAACACTGGAAATAAAATATAGAGGAAAATATGAAGGAAAATAATGTTTTATTTTTTTTTTTTGTGTTTGAATTAGAAGAAAAATAGTATAAAGAAGAAGGAAAGTAAATATATTTTTTTATTAGAAAAATAAAATGTTTTAAAAAAATATTTTGTATATGATATATTTACTATTATGTCCATGTATTAAAATAATAATACTTATTATAAACCTTTTATTTTTTTTATTAATGGAATTTTTTATCAAGTTTTTATTGATGAACTTAATAAAAGTATAAAACTCAATTAATTAGTCAATTCAAATTATCTTTTTTAGAAAGTCAATCCACATTAATTATTTAACAAAAACGGTATGTATAAAACTTCCATATTTATATGTAAAAATTATATTAGGTAAGTACAATTAAATTAGTTACTTATCAAACCATCAACTATACAAGATACACATAACAACAACCATAATTAAATAACATGTACTATGGGTAGATGGTAATTAGAGAGAAATTGTAAAATAAGGATAACAATATAAAATAACATGTACAGTATAATTTTCCTTCTTTTGTTCTCTATTTTCTTTCCAAATTGAAGAGAAAACAAGTGAACGAAAATAAAACCAACTTTCCTTCTTTCCCCCATTTGTCTCACCCATTCCAAATAAAATAAAGTAAAATTTTTTCCTTATTTTTCCATTTATTTTCTATCCTCCTCATTGTTCTTCCATTCCAATCATAGCCTAAAACGAGCCAAAATGAAAGTAATTAAGGTTATAATCTTGAACTGCATGCTGAAGTGATCTGCCCAAGGAACTGGAACCACACAGGAAACGAGGCTTACAAAGGGACAACGAAGTGATATATCCTATACCAGTTGTAAGTATGTAACAGTACCCTTGCACCCGTCCACATAATTAAAAGATATTTTTCGCACTGTATACACACACATGGACCACAATACCACATGGTTAATTTCCTCCATTCATTTGGATTGGTGACTAGTTTTCTCTCACATTTTTCATAATGAATAAGAGTATTTGTATATTTTTATAATACATATAGACTTATAATCACACACACATATAATACATATATATAAATATATATATATATATATATATATATATATATATATATATATATATAAATGTATATATATATAAATGTATTTCATACATAAAAATAACAATGATTTCTTTCAAGTATAAACCATTGGTATTCAGAGACTATTGAATTATATCTAAATTCAATTTGATCTGACAAGACTATAAAAACAGTAAAAGTTTCTCAATAACTATTTAACATAACTGTATTTATTAGAACTCAAACTTAAAATTTTAACTTAAATTTAAACAACTTTCTATCAGTTAATTTCAACGGTTGCTGGTGTACAGTAAATGATCCCTTTAATGCAGCTATGGAAAGATATAAATCCAAATTCACCATCAATAACTTATACATTCATAATTCTAATTAAATAAAAATGGGTTGTCAATTTAAATTGTAAGCAAATTATAAGCGTATATATATTTGTTTAGATTTATATACAGATGCGATCTTTCCAATTGAAAATATATAACATCACCTTTTGTACTTGTAAGAGTTTTTTTTTTTTTTTTTTTTTTGGGTACTTCCAAGAGATTTTGGAACCCATAAACAAAAAAGCAAAAAATTTGAAAAAGCATAAATAAATATAATGAAATAACATTTTAAAAAACTATGGGAAAATTATACAAATATTAAAAAAATTTAAGTGCGTGTATATATAACTTTTCGTTTTATTCAAGGGATAAATACAAAATATTGGTTAGACACATTTCCATTTTAAGATTTGTGACTAGTTTTTGAAATTTAAAACTTTACGGTTTTATTTTTCTATTTAATATATATGTTATCAATTAATATCTTTTTATATGATTTTTTAAGTTTATTGTAGAAAGTTCATTACTATATTATTTAATAAACAATTTAATATATTAAATATTTATATTATTATAATATTATGAGGACGTATTGGTTAAATTGTTGGTTTCTTTACCAAAAAAAGTATTCAATTTTTAATAATTTTAGTTAATTAAATATTAAAGAACAAGAAAAATAAAATTATATAATTTTAAATATCAACAAAAAAATTACAAATCTTTAAGTATAGAAATATTTGACCACATCATAAATAAATAATATATATATATATATATATATATATATATATATAAATGTTGGGACCTATAATTTCTCTTTATTCAGTATTTTATGATTTTAACTTATGTGTTAAATTTTAAAAATTTATTATATTTTTAAATAGAATATTAAAAAGACTTTTTTTAAACTATATTAAAAATTATATTATAACATTAATATCCATATCTTCAATACTAACCTAATAATATTCAATTTCTTTTTTTTTTTTACCTCAAATAACTTAAAATACTAATTTAAATTATTAAATTATTATTTTTATTAATAAAAAGTAGTCAAATTTCTATTATTATAATAATATTTTTTTGAGTTCATATTATTATAAACTATGTGATTAAATTATAATTTATTATAATTATTTATTTAATTACTAGTTAGTAATTAACCCTTCAAACAACTTCCATTGCTGTCACGAAGCTTTTGGTCCATGTCTATAGCGACATGCAGAGACATTTCCACTCAACATCAGTTTGTGACGAAACCCGCTCAACTCAACTCGTGTTTTGCATTTCTCATGCCAATAATTTCAGGGGAGAATTTTGAGTCTCATACCTCGTACTTATAGTAATCCTATAGTAATCCAATGAGATTAAAAATTATAGAAAAAAAGAGCACATACAAATATAATAATATATATTATATATTAGCTCCACAGCTCCGACTTTGACAGCAATAGCCCAAGTTCATTTCTCTTTGCCACTCTTTTCATCTTGGTGGTTTCATTAGTGGTTTTTTAGGGTGGTTTTCTCTTTGCCATTCTTTCCATTTTGGTGGTTTCATTAGTGGTTTTTTAAGGTGGTTTTGGCCATTTTTAGTCAAAAAACCACCCAATTTTTCTCTTTTTATTATGATGATATTAAATAACATGGATTGAAGTTTTTTCTTTAATCATAGTTTCGTTGTTTGTTTTGGTGTTTATGGTGTTTGTTTATGGTAACTAGAATCTAGTTTGTAGTTTTTGTTTTTTTGTTTTTAGTGGTTGGATCTGTCAAATGGAGCGTCATATTGATGGATTTTGACTGTCAGAAGATGATATACTGAAGAAAAATGTCAGATTCAATTCCAGTCGTGGCACCTTAGTTGTATCAGAATTTAGATGTCGACCATTAAGATTTTTTTTTTCAGTATTTCATCGCCTAGATTCATATTATATTTGTGTTTTTATGTACTATTTTTAGATAAATGATATGTTTCTTTGTAAGTTTTTTATAGGCTGAGTTATGCACTGTATCTATATCAGCAGTGGTTTGTAACTCTTCCATAAATGAATGATATTTCATTTATGTTAAAAAAAATATAAATATAATAATAACAAAAATTGAAATTAAAAAATTAAGTGACTGATATGTTTTTTGAAAAAACTTTTATATACTTCAAATGGATTGCACCTAACAAATAAATTACAACATTTAATTAAATACATATTCAAATTATATATTATAAAATCTAATGTAATATTTCTTTTTAAAGAAAAAGACCCATTTATTGCTACTTCAGCAATACTAAATGCCTATAACCACCAGCAACGAATCTGTACGCAATTCCATTCATGGAAATGATAGGTATCTATGTCATTCAAAGAAAATGACAAAAAAATTTTTATTTATGATAAAATTTAAAATTTAAAAAAAAATTGGATCATGGTGTTATAATTTACATACTCATATATTATATATTTATTTTTTATTTTTTATTAATTTATTTGTAATTATCATTTCTCAGGATGGGCATTTCCCACTGTTGGTGTCGCTGTACCATTTCCCTTCCATTTATTAGCTACATCAGCAATTTGTGTTTTAATTTTTTGGAAAAAAATAAATGTTTCATTTATTTAAATTAAAACTACATATTAATAAAAAGAATAATAAAATAATTGTATAACAATACAATTAATAAATATTAATATAAAATATTATTTAAATTATAAAATTTTATTGTAAAAATTTTTTAATTTATAACTTGATGATCCGTATATTCCTTAATTACTTTATTTAGCTCCATTCAATTTTCTTCATTCATTTGGATCGATGACTATTCTTCTCTCACATTTTTCATAATGATTTAAGAGTATTATTTCATAATGTCCTTGTCTATATAGAGTAGTAGCTAAGCACATGGACATTTAGAGTCTGTTTGGAATGGAGAAAAAATGGGGAGGAAGGAAAATTTGAGATAAAAATAAAAAAGAAAAGTACTTCTCTTGTTTGTTTTGAAAAGAAAAAAAGGGAGAAGAAGGAAAATTTGAGTTTTTTTTCTCTGTCCATTGTCTCTCCAAATTGGAGAGAAAATGAGGAAGAAATAGGAGAAAATGATACTGTTTATTTAAGTTGACAATTTTACCCTCAGTTAACAAATATGTAATAAGTATTATTTTTTAGTATATGTGCATAATAGTAAATATCTCATACACTACTTTTCTTTTCTTTTTTTAATATTTTATCCTCCCAATAAAAAAAAGTATAACAACTTTCCTTTATCGCTATATTATTTTCCTTCAAATCCAAACACAAAAGAGGAAAAGGAAAAAGGAAAAAGAAAAAGAAAAATAACATTATTTTTCTTCATATTTTCTTCCCTATTTTTTTTCCTCCATTTCCAACCATAGCCATAAGGTAGAGGGTGGGGGTTCAATCCCCTCCACCCTCTCTCACCGCGCTCTCACAGGAGGCCTCATGACTTTAAATGACAAAAAAAAAGTATTTGTATATTTTTATAATACATATAGACTTAACAATAACAATAACAATAGATGATTTTTTTGGTGTAAATTATTGGTATTCATAAACTATTAGACCCTGATTAATCCAGTTCGATATGGTAAGACTATAAGGACAGTAAAAGTCTTCCAATAACTATTTAATATGACTGCATTTATTAGGACTCAAACTTAAGATTTTAACTTAAATGAGAACATTCCTTACCAATTGATCTCAGCTATTGCTAGTGTACAGTAGATGATTCCTTTAATGCAGCTATGAAAATATATAAATCCAAATTCACCTTCAATAAAACTGACTTATACATTCATAATTCTAATGAAATAAAAATGGGTTGTTAATGTTTCATTTATTAAAATTAAAAGTACATTTTGATAAAAATAATAATAAAATAATACAACAGTACAATCAATAAAATATTAATATAAAATCTTATATTTAAATTATAAAATTTATTGTAGAGCTCTTTTAATTTGTAATTTGATGGTCCGTGCATTCCCCTCAATTACTTTATTTAGCCATAAATTAAATTTCTGATATTTAAATGAGTCAATTGTAGAAATATCAACAAAAATTTTACAACAAGGAGATATGAAAACTTAATCAAGAAAAACTACAAAAATTCCATTAAGAACAAGAATTCCAAGAAGAAATATTCAACAATTTCAATTAAAAGATAATTAAAACTTGAATTTCTAATAATTTATTATTGAAATTTAAAAATAAAAATAAATTATTGAAATGCTAAATTTAAGTTTTTTCTCAAGTATAAACATAAAGTGCGAAAATGAGAATTAGAGTAAACATGAGAGTCATTTTGGATATTGTTTCATAGTTTTTTTAAAAAAAATTAACACCGTCAAAAGTTATGTTTAAATATGCCAAATTTGAGAACTTTAGGATCATAATTAGATTTCGAGAAATATAGAGTATTAAAATGAAAATTGAAGTAAATATTAGGATTATTTTTAGACCTTTTCTCTAAAATATATACAATATCTTCTATTGTATCAAATTTGTGAAGTATAAAATATCAAATTTATTTAAGAATATAACCACACGTATACGTCTAATTAAAAATAACTAATATATAATTACTATCACATAATTCAAAAAATATGTATTGATTTTTTAAATATTCATCTATTTAGATATAAATTTTATTATTTATCATTTTTATTTTAATTTTATTTATTGTGAAAGAATTGTTATTAATTGAGCCACAGTGGAGGCAAATTAATATTCTCAAAAACATTGTAATATGTTGTTCACAGCCAAAACTTTTCACATAAATAAATGTTATACATAAGCCGCCATCACTAAACTTTTACATAGGACATCGTAGTGAACATTTTCTATCAACCATGTGTAGCTCATGAGCTTAATGAAAACTTCATTAACATATATATTAGCTTCAAAATAAAAATTAATGTATATTTGATTTCTATTTGTTATAAAATTGGAACAGACATTTTTTTAAAAAAAATAAAAAGAGATTTAAGGAGTATTATTTTTATTAAAAACAATAAATATTTTGTTTGATGGAGTAGCCAATTAGAATACGTACTTTTACAATTTATTGATTTATCGCATTTGATAACGAGTTGCACGAATGCAATATTTTTTGTGCACATGCCACATATATCGATGGCGGCTTAATTTGAGAACATTTATACTGTGTTTCATGACGTGTCATGTGTGTGTTCAAATTGAATTTTGCCCAAAAAGTCAAAAAGCTTCCCCATAGCCATAGGCCATAGCTTTGTAATTATCTTTTTAGCCCTTCTTTGCTCTAGTCAATTTAAGGCTCGTGCATGCTTGCTAGTAGACATATGTGTATTTATATAAATAAAATTAAAATTATTATTTTAAATTTTATTTTCAATTTATATCACCCATAAATTTGTATTTTTTAACTTTGTTTGACTCACACAATAACATATTGTACAAACATTAGATGCATAATGTACAAACATTTTATTTCAAACTCTATTAGATATATGAAGCAATAAGAATGAATTCTAAACTAATAAAAACATGGGATTTTTTCAAAAATATTCTGAAAATTAAAAATAATATTAAAAGATATATGGACTAAAAGTATTTTCAAAAATATATTTAAGGGAGTTTTTTTTTTTCAAATTTAGACCATGACTCTTCTAGAAGGTGTTTGATCTTTTTTTTTTTAATCAAATTTTTTTTTTACTATTTTTATTATTTTTTTCTCAACATTTTTTTACTATTTTTTTATTTTTAAGGTAATTTTTTTTATTAATATTTTTTTGCTCAATATTTTTTTATACTCAATATTTTTTCTATTTTTAAAATACTTTTAACATTTTTTTTTCAATATTTTTTTATTTTATTTTTTACTCAATATTTTTTTCAGTGTTGTTACATATTATTTAACATATGCACTCATTCATTATTTCCTGCACTTTATTTTCTGAATATAATTGATCTCTTTAAGGAAATATATACACACACTGCAAATTCTGAAAAATTTATACCAATGTGTGCACCAATTTTTGTGTGTGAAGACTCCAATTAATTACTAAATCCAAATCAAAATATCTACTACCAAATAATGTATAAGAATAAAAATACCTGTAACAAGAACAAAATAAATCAAAAGCTGTTAAAAAAATGGTAACTACAAATTTTAATCGCAAGATAACCATTCCAGTTTCATAGAGGCTACTTGTTAGGATACCATAGGCATGCGTGAGATGGTAGACTCCTTTGAAATAATACAAGTTTTGATTTTCCTTCATCTTTTTTGTTGTTTCTTATTGTTTTTTGTTTCTTTTTTTGTTTATTGTTGTTTCCTTTTTTTTTTTTTAATTTCTTTTTTGTTTCTTGTTGTTTCTTTTTTGTTTTTTGTTTTTTGTTATTTTTGTTTTTGTTTTTTTTTGTTATTTTTTTAAGGTAACTTAAGAAATATGGATTAAATTGATATAATAAATTTAAGTTTGTAAATTTTTATTCAAACAATGTGAATTATTATTATTATTATTATTATTATTATTATTATTATTATTATTGTTTCTTGTTGTTTCTTTTTATTTCTTTTTTGTTGTTTCTTTTTTTTTCTTTTTCTTTTTTTTTTCTTTTTTATTGTTTCTTTTTATTTTTTTAAGGTAACTTAAGAAATATGGATTAAATTGATATAATAAATTTAAGTTTGTAAATTTTTATTCAAATAAATCATTTATGTATGAACTCAAACACAAAATAAATATTAATATTATGTGATATATGATTTTTCATTCGATTATATAAAAAATTAAATTATTTATTATATATATGTGCACAATTTATTTAAGAAAAAATATATATATTGCAAATTCTGAAAAATTTATACCCATATGTGCACTAGTTTTTATGTGTGAAGACTCCAATTAATTACTAAATCCAAATCAAAATGTCTACTACCATAAAATTTATACAAAGAAGAATAAAAATACATGTAACAAGAACTAAATAAATCAAAAGCTGTAAAAAAAAGGTAACTACAAATGGAAAACATCGCCGAAGTTATCCATTTTTGAAAGTTTTACCCGCCAATATCTACAAATGAAAAGAGTAAAGTTAAGATTGAAAAAAAAATACGCCAATATCACAAAAGAAATTAAGAGCGTTGACCCGCCTCTTATTTGAAATTTCCTCTAAAAACAATGTCATAAATTAAAATAAAAAAGTCGAAAACTATTTCCAATCATAATATCTTATATTTGATTTATTTCAATACACATAAGTTCTTTTTATAATGTTTATAGAATACCTTTGATTTCATGTATTATGAGGTTAAATGGATTTAAAATAAAACTTTGAAGGTAGTGTAGAAAATGATAAAAGTTAAGACTTAAGAGGCATCAAAAGTTAATCATCTAAAATTTAGGGGTGAAACTATGCATTTTTTTTAACTTAACAAACTAAGTGGGTTTTCGCCCATTGGCATTTAAGCCCAGTCTCCTTGCGGGTTGCGAGGAACATTGCAGTGGTGTCCTACGACAACATTTCAAGCTGTCGTTTATAATCAAATCTCCATTACAAATAATCCAACGCCATTCATATATTGTTTACTCTTCATCATGCAGCAAAAGGGAGAGCACCCATCTTGTCAAAATTCATCTTTTGAACTGCTGTAGCAAATAAAATTCGTTGGCCTCTTGACGCTAAAACGCCATATGTTTAAAATTTCGTTAGTTTTATTTTTTTAAAAAATCTCTCAATTTTATCAATATTTAACAATTCTAATGTGTCCACAATTTTAGTCGAATGGACTCCATAATCAATGATTGAGAATTGAAAAGATACCATAAAATTATAGTATATTATAAACGTTAAGATTTTTATTGCCAATAGCCAAATTTTGTTCACTTAGTTGCTTTAGTTCTTGGCTGGGTAGTGCTAGGATTGTCCTTTTCTTCTTCTTTTTTGTTGAGAAAAAAAATTGTGAGAGATTACTTGATGCAGATATAGCATGTTAATGCTTGTTTTAAGATGCCAAATTGCCAATGCTACACTGCATTAGGCTTGAAAGTTTTATTACATAACACCAAATATAGCCAAGGAACAGGATCACTACTCTGGCTGGTAAGATCCCAACAACATTTTAACAATGCTGCTATTTAGAATATTAGATACAAACAAAACATAAAACAGTTCAGTTCAACAGCCCCCTCGCCTTCAGGAACTCCACAGTTTGGTCATAAATCTCTTCAATTCCATACTTGAAACTGAATCCTTCACTGATAAGCTTCTCTGAAGAGATTATCAACTTGGCCTTGGGTGGAAAATCTCCAAAACTGTTATGATTAATATGCAACAGTACTTAATCAATATTAAGAATTGTATCAGTTAATTTCTGTGATAATTTTTCAGGGTAGTGACTTACTCAGTTGGGATTTTGTAGTCAGGATATCTTTTCTTAAGGAACTTGGCAAGCTCAGGAACACTGGTATTGGCACAACAGCATATATATCGACCAGAAGCTGATTGTTTTTCAGCTAGAAATATATGGGCACGACAAACATCCTCTACATGAGTTATTGAGACCGACCCTGATAGCATTTGCATGCCTTTCAGGCCATTTATCAGGAACTCATTTCCTACGAATTGTTGACAGATAACAAAAAAAATGTCAATTAGGTTATTCAAATCTCCTGAATTTTTCTAGAATCAGGACTTTTCATTATCTAACTTAATTAAAAAGAAAAGAGTGCAGTTTTGTTTCAGGTCCTGCTTGAAATCACCTGTAATCAGTGATGTTGCCAAGTTTACACTGCTTGGAATATCAGGTGTAAGAGAAGGACCAGCCATGAGTGTAGGGATGACAGTAATGAGATCAATGTTATTTTCTTCTGCAAACTTCCAAGCTGCCTTCTCGGCTAGAGTCTTGGAAAGAGGGTACCCCTGCATTTTACACACATTTGATTAAAACACTTGTTTAATAGGCCTGAAATCTTGAGTTCAAGAAATTAAATAAACAATAATAAAGACGTAAATTTCTTTAGATTATAATGTTAATTACCCATGTGGGTGGCTTTTCAGAAGTCAAGAACTCAACATCAGTCCAGTTTGTCTCATCCACGACCAAACCTGTGCCATTAAGCTTATTGATTGACACAGCCGCAGCTGAGGAAGTCAAGATGACCCTTTTCACTGTTTTTGCTTTTGCACAGGCTTTCAATACATTATGCACACCTTGTATTGCTGGCTTGATCATGTCATTCTACATCACCAATTCAAAAATATGAAATAAACCAACTTCATAATTCATATTAATTGAGAAATTTTAGTACTTCAGTTCAAAATATCTTGTACCTCTGGATCTTGAGAAGCAAAATTAACTGGGGTTGCAACATGGAAAACAAGGTCACATCCTGCTATAGGAGCTGTGAAGCTTTCTTCATTGGTCAAATCTGCTCCAAATATTTTTAGATCTCCTAAATTTTGCAGTGCTTGCAAGTGAGAAATTTTCTTCTGATTTTCTGCATATAGTGTAAACACATAGCGTTGAAATTGGTGCACATCAAAAGCAAAATAAATAAAAAATAAGCATGGTTTCTTATATCAAATTTATTATATATAAAAAAAAATCTTATATGAGTTCGTAATATTAACATGTGACTATTTTTCCATCTAATTACATTATTTTTATATATCGGTTGACTAAATTTAGAAAAAAATTAATTTTTAAAGTATTAATCTAAAAATAAAATTAAAATACTGAAAAAATAGGTAATCTTTTTCAATCATTTAAACTAATTAATTTTAATTTAATTTTTTTAATAAGTTGAACGTAGAAGAACAAAAACAACAAAAGGAATAAGAAAAAAAAAAAAGAGATAAAACCTGGGTCCCTGACTGTAGTGTTAACTGCATAACCCTTTTCAAGCAACAACTTCACAAGTAAAGAAGCCACAAACCCACTCCCACCAATCACACAAGCTCTTCTTTGTTGGGTCATTTGGCTGGCCATAATTCTTTACAATTAGATAAATTGCACTAGAAAATTTGGGTGATTTCTGTTTTATGCTTTCTTATTTTCAATACTGGGATTCATAGTATGGTTTCTTGAAATGAATTCAGATGGTGCTTTAAATATATTGTTGACTAATAAGATTCACCTACTCCGCAGGCCCGGGAGAAGGTAAGCACATGATATTTGTATACTAACCAAAAATTCTAACCTTTCATTCTTCGGTTTCTCTGTTGGGTGTTAACTACTCTCAGTAAAAGATTTATTTCTTTATTGCCTAATTTATTATTGTAAAATTGCCCTTTTTTCTTAGACTTTTCAATTTTCATAGCTAGTGACAATATATTTCAACAATATTTTGACATAATAAATTTTGATTTAGGGGGATGATTTAATTTAAAAGTTTCTGTAACCGCATTAGAAGTTGTAGAACTCATCTTTTAAAATTAATTTTTATTTGATTTTAAAGAGAGAAAATATTTTTATTGTACCTCCTATTAATATATATACAACTTCTTTTTTCGACAATATAGTTTGAGGGAGACATGTTAATATAGTTTTAGATGGAAGTAGATTGGCACGAGTCAAGAAAGGTAGATGATAATGGAAAAACGATGTAGTAGCTAGATGTTGGTCCATACAAGATCAGTAATCTTACACCCAAAGAAGTCTCAATTATTTTTTGTTCTGTAGATGAGCAATTTGCTCAGTGTTAACTATTCTAACCAGTTTTGTTTATGCAATGTTTGTGCTAAAAATCAGGTGGTACTATATTGTATGTACAATGTAGACATACGCTACATACAAAATTTAATGACAAAGAATATATGAGACAGAAGTAAAGACTAGTAAGTAGTATATGACAAAAAGTGAAAATGACCCTACTGACAAAACTTCAAGGGAGACTTGAATAAGGGAAGAAACAGGTATACATGTTGCACAAAATTCATGTAATGGTTGTCTGTCTGATATTGCTTGGATCAAACTGGATTAAGCAAAGTTAAACGGCGGACTCTGAATACCAGTGATTTAGATAAAAAAAAGATCATATAAAATCATAATAATAACAGCAAAAAAAAAGCAAGGAAATTAATTAAAGTCCTGCTTGAAGTTTAATTAGAGCAATACTGAGCATTAAGTGATTTCAAGGGTGTTAGTAAATTACTACCACAAAACAAGGGAGCAGAGCTTTAGGATTTAGTACATAAAGTTCCTCAATATTAGAATGTTGACCAACTTTTCCTGCCAATGAATCAAACCCAGATTGGCCTGCAATTTCTTGAAAATTATCCAATGGTTTATGAACTCTTCCTGCAATAACTCTGCAAACTACTAAAGCCTTTCTTGCAGAACAATGGCTGTCTTCACTAAATTCAATAGACTCTAATGCTCTTCCACTAGTTGAAGCAGTAAAAACACCAACTCCATTATTAGTAGTGTCTTTCTTAGAGAACCCATGTCTCAAAATTCTGCAAACTCCACATTTCTCTACTGTACAAAGACTAGAAGAGCCATTCATCCCAAGAGAACAAGAAATGGTTGTGCCATGGAACCTTAAGAGCTCATTGCCATCAGCAAGGCAACGTGAGTGTCTTGTAGGCAGTTTGCTTGCTTTAATCTTGACCAATTCTCTGTATTCTTCAAACTGAGCAATGGTCAATTGCATGTTATGGACTTTGAGAATCCTTTCTATATTCACAAAGTTGGCCTCAGATTTTAGCCAGCTTGCTCTGCAGATTATTTCAACTATCCTCCTAGATGAGTCGCCTTCTATTAATTCAGTAACTGATCAAAGAAAGTGACATGTGAGTTTTCTCTGAACCAATAGAAATGACTAGTGCTGCTTAAATTAGCAAAGGAAAAAAAATCATTATTACAAGGCTATAACAATGCATAACAGGTTATGGGAAACGACAACCAACTGCATCAATCATGACAATGGCAGTGACTGTTCATAGGACAGACGTCTCATGAATCATCAGACATTAACGTACAAAAAATTTTCTTGGTATTAAAATTTGGCTTCAAATAGCCGTAAAGAAGATTTAGAATCCTAATTTGTTTGAGATCAAATATATAGTCAAGAGTAATACTTAAATAATAAAAAGACTGGATGCTTATATTAACATAATGACTAGTTAATTGCTTATGGATTTCTGAACTGGCCTAATTGAAGGAAACATTGTTCATGGCAATCAAGCAACTGATAATTAATGCATAAAGAAATCTGAAAACAGTGTACAATGGATTGAGTAATTTTACCAGCATGTTTGGAGAGATGATGTGCTTCAACAGCGTCCAGAGTTTTAAACTTCTCATAACATTTCTTGCAAACAAGATTTGAAGAATCACAAGATTTTGAAACATCAAGAGAGTTTCTAGCCTTTGAAGAACTACCAAAAACTGGAGAACCACCATTAATTTTTCTTGAAAGGCTATGTGACCTTCTTGGGTAGTAATTATGAATTGCCATTTCTTGAACTCCAGGGCCAGGTGTTCCTGGCTTAAGATTACCAACAAAGGTAGAAGAAAGACCTTTATCACCATCATTACCACCACTGCCACCAACAAATCCAGTGATCTTTAGTTCACATGTAGAATCACCAATGAATACTTCATGAGTAATGGGGTTGAGAAAATCACTGCTGCCTAAAGATCTAGGACTGCAACTTACAGGTGGCTTCTCTGTGTGTCTCTTGCTACCATGAATAACATCTCTTAGATTTGACACTGATCTTGAACATACGAACCCACATGGCTTTTTTGTCTGAATGTTGCTAAGATTGTTTCTGGTAGTTGGATCATGGACTTCAGATGGCTGTGATTTGCATTGCAATGATCTCTTGAGAGAAGAAAACCAAAATGCAGGCATTTTTTGTTTCTTGGTTGTTTCTTTATTCTGTTCCTTTTTGCTCTTCTGATCTTTATACTCCAAGAAACTTGAGAATTATTTTTGCTTTGGAGGAGCATTGAAATTGCCAAGACAAGAAGACTATCAAGGAAACGCAGTTATCCTCGACATGTTGTTTCTCTTTTGGTGCTCTACCTCACCATTTATGCATCTTTTTTTCCTTTCTTGAACCAAACAAAATGCTAAGTGAATTAAGGATTTGGGGGTCCATTTGTATTTCACCTTCTAATGTTTCATGGTTATGTTAAATTTGCTGGTTTAAGCACAGAGAAGGGAATCAATTTAATTTCAGGATCCCAATAACATTTTAGAAGATCTTACATCATTGAGGGTTGAGTAGACTTGTACAGTCTTGAATTTTAAATTTGTCATATGCCCTTTGTCTGAAAATGACAGGATTTGACCATCCACTACACTATGTAACAATAATATTGTTGCCCTCTTTTCTAACAGCAAATAAGCTAAATTCAACCCTAAAATGATTAAGTGATATACTGTAGTGTGAATTTTTTCTAAACGTAATTGTGTTGTTTTAAAAGCCTAATACCGGGAGTCAAAGTAAAGAAGAAACCAGTACAAAAAACCATAACAGGTTTCTGCAATTAACGATATTTAATTTTATGATTGACCCAACAAAAAAAAAAAAAAATTTCAAGTCATATTTAGATGATGATTTCCTGATGCCAAAGCGTGACAAACGGCACCAATTACGATATAGCTCAGTCCTTTCAAGTTTATTATATAAGTAACGTCCAAAGGCATTTCTATTAATTATGTTTTTATAATGCAATTATGATCCCAGTTCCCACCTGTGCAGAGCATAAGCTAATTATTGTCCAATGAATTCCTCACGTTACAACATGTTCCATGGTTGATGCACATGCTCATGATTCTAAGAATGTGTTAAAATGTAGTTTATGTTAATAAAATAAGAATGTATGTGGTCTTGTCTGGTTCATGTTTTACACTTTATAGTTTATACCATATTCAGTTTCTGCTTTATGTTTTATACTTTATAGTTTACCATATTCAGTTTCTGCTTCATGTTTTATACTTTTCCCTTTTTCACTTTTTCACTTTCATCCTCCAAAGAAAGTTAAAAAAAAAAAAAAAAAATTGCGACAAAGACCCTTTTTAAATTACAGAAGAGAGAATTCAGCAGATCCCTTCTATTTTACATGTAATGGCATCCAGATGTAACCAACTCATGTCACCTCTAGATTACAGTAACAATTCAGTTAACTAGTTAAAAAGGCATGAAATGCTACTCTCGTCTCTACAGTTATTATCTAGTTTGACTCCTTTTTTACTTTTAGTGGCTATATTTGAGGGAATACAATTAGCATTGATACCATACTTTAGGTAGCTATATAAGCAGTTAAGCATAAACTAAAATGATGAGAAGCATGAGTGAATGCAGAATTATGATGCGAAAGGGATCTTGCACAAAACAACAGAAGAGTAAATTGAAATGTAACTAGATTACGCCCAAACATCAGAAGGAACACACCTAGCATTCAGTATAGAAATCACAAAATTACAAATGGCATAGCCAGTTCCAGCAAGTAATACATACACTTAGCGTTGCAGAACACAGAATATTAGGTTCATATAAGGCATTACTACTACTAGTACATACATCACAAGATTACAACAGTACTTTTATAACCAGGTGACTTCCGACAAGAAATAGGTAGCCCTCTATACCACTTCAGGACAGAAAATATGATGAACTACGGAAAGAAGCATTATTTTTACCAAAGTTGCGTCCACGGAGGCACTCTAGACCAATTACTTGAGAGTGATCCACAAAGAGGTTCACCTGGAAAAACAAATCATTATTAATGATGATATAAATGCAAAGGACAATACCACAGTCCTGAAAGATTACAATACCTTGGGACCATAGCGTTTAATAAACCACTCAGCAGTTCTAGCATTGGATGCCTCAAACATAGTTTTCTCAAGACCTAGTCGCCCAATGACTTTTGCAATTATGTCTGCCCTTAGAGCTTCGGCATCTTTGCAGATATCATCAGCATCAATCATTATCATATCTGCCCCCGCCTCCAAGCATCTCTCAGCCCTTCTAATCAATAGATCTACATCTTCAATGAGTTCTGCAAAACACAGAGAAAGATCCTTGTCAGGCAGAGATACCACTATTAGGCAGCAGTCATCAGGCGTGGTTAAAAGGCTGTTGAAAGATGAAGTTGTCAATTTACTTGCGAATTTTCAAGCTTTCTCACTATATATTAGAATACCAGAGATTTTCCCAGACAAAACTTTAAAATTCTCTTTGCAAATTGACAAACCACTATCTTCAACATATAAATCTTTCAAGAGAGTAATTATAGAACTTCTATAAAGAGAAAATACTCAGCATTTCCTGAAGATTACTTGCAAAAGTAGAATTTACAGCAATAGACGCAGACAACAAAACATGATCTGATGTGTGTACCATAACTTGAAATGAGAAGATCACATGTTCATTCCCAAGGGAGCCAAAAAGTTGAAATTTTATGCAGACATGGACCTTCAAGTTGCTTGAAAAACCTTTATAGCAGAAAAAACTTCTCTTAAAACAATAGGAAAAAGATTCTGCCAACTTCATTGCAGCTACATGTTCAAGTTCAACTTCATTAGCTTTGACATTTTAATAGTTACGCTATCTCGTAACTGAAATGGCCATGCCATACAAACCAATTCCCAACCACTAACAATCATAAGGTTTGTAGTAATAACCACAAGAAAATAACTAAGCTACTTCATGACTAAGATGAATCATCATACTGAATTCACAAGCCAGTACGCTTAGCTAATGTTTCCATCTTTATAAGCATTAGAACAACTCAGAAAACAGCGATCGAACACAGCAGATACCTCGGCATAAATAACTCTATAAACAACTAAAAAACTAAACCACCCACTACAACAAATCTGATTGCTTACCAGAGCTTTGAATTGGTGGTGGCATATAAGCCCCAAATGCTCTATTACCGCCAACAGGAATATCAGACTTGTTAAACTTAGCTGAAAATTGAGGCTTAGCTTTCAAACCACCACTCTTAATTAAGCGCACATATCTCAAAAGTGTATCTTCCGGAACTCCAAGAGATCCCACATTCAGCTCTATAGTGTCAAACCCCATATTTTTACACTCCTAACAAACAATTATCAACACATTCAAAACTACATTAGCATTCCTGCACAACACACAAAAACAACATCTAACAAATTAATTCCACATTCCTCACCTCCACATACACCTTGAAAGCAGATGGACCTTTCCGAAGCAAGTGTTCAGCCCAATCCCCTGTGCTAACGTACACGTTATGTTGGTGAGCCATGTCGATTACCTCTTTGATGAAAGATTTCGGCATTAGACTGTGAGAACCTCCGGAGAACTTCAAGCCATCTACGAATTGTCCCATGGACTCAAAAATATCCTGCCAACAATTTTTAAACAATCAAATCTTCACACATTTCACATGATTTTGCAAGAATTGGATTGAAATGGGAGATACTTGAAGCATGTTTTGGCTCAGGAGATTGTACTGAGGACCTCGCATCTCTGTCACTCCGTATCTGCGTGGCTTCTCCGGCCGATCATCCTCGTGATCGTTGAAGGTCTTCCATTCGTAATAAAACGACATCGTTTTCGCTTCGTTTTGCTTTCGCCCGAGGAATTAAAATGGAGAGCTGTTGAAAATTATGTGGTTTTGTTGGGATAATATTAATTAGAAGTCTGAAGTCGTTTCTAGAACTTTACCGTTATCTTCTTCTTCTTTTTCTTTTTTTCATAATTTTATTTGTCTATTTTTTTTTATTAGTGTTGGATTTTTATTTAGTTTTAGAAATATAAGATTTTATGGTGCATGGAAATTTTTTTTTTTTTTTTGTTTTGTTAAATTTAGTTAAAATCTTTCAAGTTTCCCAATAGGATGCCATAATTCCAAACATCACTTTACATGAAGTCTTGAATTTTTTTCCCTGGACAATATAGTTATAAGATTTTCTGAAAATGTTCGGTTTATTGGGCTTTCATAAATTATATTAAAAAAAATTACTCTATTTGTTTGTTTGATAATTAAAAAAAAAAAAAGCATCATTTGATTTATTCACAGGAGAATTAGTTTCATTCTTTTACAGTTATTTACATTATTCATTTAGAACATAAAAATTCAATATTCTGTGTTGTTCAATTTTTTTTCCCATGTAATTTGCCTCGCTCGGTGTGTGTATATCTGTGCTCACAATGTGTATGCATTTTTTTTAAAATTTTTTCATTAATTTTATAATTACAAGTAAAAAAAAAAGTTGTTTTCTAAGGCTATATAATTAATAGACATAAATTACTTTTTTTTTGAGGGTCATAAATTACTATATTGTTAATATAATAGTAACAAGTCAATTACAAGCTGACCAACTAAGTTTTTCCTTTTTTTTTTGGAAGAATATTTTTTTTCTTTTTTTTTTTCTAATAGATATATATGGCAAGGGTATTTTCAAACCGTTTATGTATTAACCTTAATTAGCACTTTTTCTTACATAAACTTAGTGCATTTAGACATAAAAATTTAAAAATTAATTTTAATTGCCAAGAAAAGAAATCATCACCAATTATCATTGGATCAAATTGTAGGAACTAATATTTCTTAAGCTATGTCTTAGATTCAAACCTTAATATTTACAGTCATGTTAATTTTGGTTGTTGAAAACTTTATCAATTTTAAAAAAAGAATTTCATTCTTTTTATCAATTGGACTAATTCTCTTGATAATTAGATACATTTGAGAGTGGTAGTGCACTTAATCGAATATCTTTATAATACTTTCCTTGTAGAAATGCAACAATTAATTAAACCAAAATTCATATGGTTGATCAAAATAGAAAGAAGCATGGCTAAGTACCATATAAACTTGGTATAGCTTGTACTAGGATAAAATAGTTCAACCATGGTCTGTGCATAGATGTCCATGCACATATCACTGTGATACAATGGTGCTAATGATACTCTACTTTCCTTGTATCCCATGAAAGGAATAAGCATTTTGAAAGGAGAAGAATCAAGGAAATTGCCAATGTGAAGGAAAAACGAAAAAAAAACGAAAAAAAGGAAGCTTTTCATAGTCACAGCTGATATCTCCAATGCAATTCACTAATCTTGCCTCCCTTATTCTACAAACTTTATTCCTATTCTCCTCTTCATGCAATTTGTAAAGCAAGCTTCACTAGTTTAAAAGGTGAGGTTCCCATATAAAAAATTTGCCTTTGCCATCGATCTTCTGCTCTGCAATCTTCACTTGAAGCTGTTTACCTGTGTTGAACATTGAAGAAACAAAAACATGGCAAAAGATATGCGGATTTTGGTTTGCTTGTTGATTATGGCCATGGATATTGTAGCTGGCGTACTTGGGATTGAAGCTGAAATTGCCCAGAACAAAGTAAAAGGCTTTGCTGATTGAAGTTGAAATGGTAGTAGTGTACGTACTGTGAATTTGCATTGATGAATTGTTTTTGGTGTTTGATGGAACAGGTTAAGCATTTAAGGATGTGGATTTTTGAGTGTAGAGACCCAAGTTTTGCAGCTTTCAAGCTTGGGTTGGCAGCAGCAGTGCTTTTAGTCCTTGCCCATATTCTTGCTAATTTTTTTGGTGGGTGCATTTGCTTGTGGTCTAGGGAAGATTTCTCACATGCTTCTGCTAACAAGCAATTAGCTGTTACCTCTCTAATCTTCTCATGGTATGTTCTCTCTTGCATTTGCATGTATATGATCAGAATCGATCACGTGCTTCCATTTTTAAAATGCATATCTTAAAATTCTACAGTATGATGAATTTGATTCTTTGTCATTGGCAAATCAATCAGGGTTATATTGGCAATTGGGTTCTCAATGTTGATGATAGGAACATTATCAAACTCAAGATCAAGAAAATCTTGTGGATTATCACACCACAGAGTACTTTCAATAGGAGGTATTCTATGTTTCATACATGGACTATTTATAGTTTCCTATTATGTCTCTGCTAAAGCTGCAGAAAAAGAGGACAGGTTAGCTCAAAGACCTGCCAACCCTGCTTAATCAAGTTCAATTCACTTTCCTCCTCCTCCTTTTTTTTTTTGTCATTGTTTTTCTGATATAAACAGATTTGTAATTTTATATAACAACACAATTATCATTTATAAAATTAGTTCTTTAAATCAACTTTACTTTCTGCAATTCCTGAAGTAGTTTGAATATGTTTTATACATTTCTTTCAAAAATACTTATATGATGATGATAACAAAAAGGATGATATTCAAAAATTTTTTTATTTAGTCTCACTACAATAATCTTGGAATCATAAGATTTTGTGTTTAAACCTCAACGGAATTCCAATTCACTAAAATTCGCTTACTAAATGAAAATATATACATTTTTTTGCTTTTAAGATGGAATGTTCGATTCTTGGTCTTAAAAATTTCTTGCCAAAGAGAAGTCACCATTGCACCAAAAGAATTTTTTTTTTTTGTTCTATTTTATGTTCCTTTTATCTAAATTATTGAATTATGCTCAGTTCAAACTATAAAAGTTATTGAATTATACAAGCATTCTTATGTTATGTTGATGAAAGGAGCTGAGTTTGCAAAAATAAATAAATAAATAAAAGTAAAGGGCCGAGAAAGTAATTTGGGCTTGTCAACAAACCTAACAAAATCCAAAACCTAGAGATTTACAACTAGAAGTATTCTAATCGGACGATGAACAACGACATGCATTTCTGACACATCCAACGGTAAAAAAAAAATCCAGATTTATTTTAATATAAATAATATATAAATCCTCTGCTGTCATTAATTCGGTCTCTTCGGTCTCTGATCTTGAACCTTACAAAAAAAAAAAAAAAAACCCTAACTTTTTCAATTGCCATCAAAATTAAAAATCAATGGCACCTAAACGCTCAACTCCTTTAGAAGATCCACCGGCGGCTTCTTCCTCCGGCGAAGAGGAGGAAGAAACCTCTAGCGGCGAAGAAGAGGAAGAGGAGGAAGAAGAAGACGAAGACGGATCTTCCTCTGAAGAAGAAGAAGAGGAACAAGGCTCACAGAAACCACAAACACAGACCCTAACTGCCAAACAAGCCCCAAAAAAATCTGAGGCAGAATCCGATTCTGAATCGGGATCCGAATCCGAAACTGACGACGACGACGATGACAAACCCCAAAACCCTCCCGATACTACCGTCAAACCTATTGCCTCTAAACCCATGGAAGAAACCGCAACAAAAACCTCCAAGCCCGTATCCAAGCCTGCTGCGAAGTCAACAACAGCGGCGGTGGCAGCGGCGAAAAGAGGCAGAGAGGTGGACCAGGGTCCGAAAGACTCGAAACGGGCTAAAAAGAAGGATTCGGATAATGATGGAGTTGCTGCTGAGAAGTCTGAGGATATAAAGAAGCAACTTTTTCAGAGGCTGTGGAGTGAAGATGATGAAATTATTCTGTTAAAAGGTATAATTGATTTTATGGAGAAGAAAGGAGTTGATCCTGCGAAGGATATGACGTCGTTTTTTGATTATATCAAGAAATCATTGCACATTGACGCTTCTTTAACTCAGTTGAAGGATAAGGTTTTGAGATTGAGGAAGAAATTTGAGAATCATGTTAAAGGGAAAAAGGGTGAAGAGAAGACATTTAGTAAAGTTCATGATCAGAAGACTTTTGATTTGTCAAGAAAGATTTGGGGTAGTGAAGGGACTATTGGGGGCTTAGATTCGAGTCTTAAGTCTAATGGGAAGGCCAAGAAGAGTGCAAATAACAGCAGTAATAGCAATAAGAGTTTGGGTGCTTTGAAGGCTGAATTGGGTATGGATGTGGATAAGGGGAGCAATAAAGTGGACAAGATGGATGTTGAGATGGAGGACCATTCATTTGGTTTAAAACAGATTGATAGGAGTGTGGGTTTTGCAGGAATGGAGGATTATGTGATTAAAAGGGGATTGGATGTGGTGGTGGGTGCTAAAAAGGCTGAGATGGAAGATAAGTGGAGGAAGCTGCATGTGGCTGAATTAGAGCTATTTCTTAAGAAGAATGAGCTAATTAGAGAGCAGGCAAAGTTGATGTTGGCCTCATACAGGAATGAGTAGAATTATTAGGCTTTTGGGAAGGTATGAATTGTGTCTCTTTTGTGTTGTTTAAGTTATTAATTGTTTTCGTGTTTAGAATTTGGTATTTATGGAGCATTTAGCATTAATTTTCTTAGCTCTTTCTTATCTTTTTGTATGGTTCTTTTACTAGATAGTGATGTCTTAGTATAATCTTTTATCTTTCTGGAATGATTTTTTTCAAAAAGAAACTTGGTGGAACAGTTGATGTATGCCTTGACAACAGAAACAGGGATTTAGTTTTCTTAAATTTTCTGCCTTAGCAATCCCTTGTATCCTCGTAACAAAATGTTTGAAAGAACCTAGATCTAATTTTTGAACTAAACCTTCATATATTTGTTATGTTTGTCTAAAGAGATTAAGTGAAGAGGTGAAATTGAAGAAATGAAATTCTGGTAGGCATTCTATCTCCACATCGGTAGCACGCTCTGTCTGAATGGGTGTCTCAATGTCTCACTAGGAATTGAGACGAAAGCTTTTTTTTTTTTGTTAAAGATCCTCCTAGTGATAAAGCGGGGCAAACATCAGTTATAGGTTGTTCTTTTGCAGAGTAATAAACAGGGCAACTTGATCCCCTTTCCCCACAGATCCCAGATGAGGAGGCCTTAGGAAACTTGATCCTCTTTCTCCATGGATCACTGATGAGGAAACCTTGGGAGAGCTCCCGCCGATTTCAACTATGGTCCATGTATCTTATACTAGTTCTGACCAATTGTGCATCTTATTTGTTCTACATTTTTGACAGAGTCTTCTGCATTGTTGACACAATTGAGGGTGGATCCCGAGTCGACGATTATTTGACAATTTTGAACTGGCCTCCTTGAATCTTGATATCTATTTGCAAAATCCATCTATGGTTCTCTCATATTCTTCTTCCCAAGGGATTGATCAATGGATAGGTGCAAATGATTTCATATGTATAATGTATTAAATTATTGGAAAAACCCAGATGATAAAAGAATCTCCTAAAAACCAAGAAGAAGCAGCAAATTCACCTTGATATTTCAGGCTGAGCTTTTATTAAGAGGCCTTCAAACAATATGGGCGCACTCTCCATGCATTTCAGCTGTTCTTTTCATTGGGCTGGGCTTCACCAGAATATTTCGATTTTTTTTTTGTAATTTATAACACGTATTCTGACCAGTTTCGCCAGTTCAGCTGCTGCAAAAAATTCCAACTTTTCCCGCCTTTTGCAATAAAAGTGGAAAATGCCAAACCCAAAAGGCCTAATTAAAACCGATTGTTTCTCAAAAAAAAATAAAAAAATAAAACCGAATGAAAAAATTAAATAAAATCTAGCCGTCCCATGAAAAATAATCCAACGGCCAAAATTGACGATCTGCGTGACTACTATTTATTGGCTTACAACAATAACTCACCTCGCCCTATATAAAAACCCATCATCAATCGCCGTCTTCTTCGAAAGAAATCATCTGTTCCATTGCCATTGTTATCAGCCCTCTTCTTTTAAGAACTCGTCTCGCTCTCTATCATAGTCACGCCGTAGAAAAAGAAAAATGGCAGGAAGAGGTAAGTCCTTGGGTTCTGGTGCAGCAAAGAAGGCTACATCAAGAAGTAGCAAGGCTGGCCTTCAGTTTCCAGTGGGTCGCATTGCTCGCTTCTTGAAAGCTGGAAAATACGCCGAGCGTGTTGGTGCTGGAGCCCCTGTTTATCTTGCTGCTGTTCTTGAATATCTCGCTGCTGAGGTATATCAATTTCTTAACCTTTTGCGTTTTGCTTTATATGTTGTGCAATAATCTTGTTGATTTAGTGTGTTTTCTTTTGTGGGTCTGTGCAGGTTTTGGAGTTGGCTGGGAATGCAGCAAGGGATAACAAGAAGAATAGAGTTGTGCCAAGGCATATTCAGTTAGCTATCAGGAATGATGAGGAACTTGGCAAGCTTCTTGGCACTGTTACAATTGCTAGTGGTGGCGTTTTGCCTAATATCCATGGCATGTTACTACCTAAGAGACCCAGTGGTCCTGGCCTTAAAAGATCTGCTGATGATGATAATTAGTTCAAAAACTAAGAAATAAAAAAGATTGTCATTCATGCCTCTCAAAAACAAAAGGAAAAAGAAAACAGTGTTTGATACAATTAGCAATTTAGTGATCTGACAGGCTCTTTGGCTGATGTTTTTAGGATTTTTTTTTTCTTTGGTAATGTTGTTGATGTAATTGAACAATTTCAGAAATGAAATATGTTATTTCTTTCACACTTTGCTAGTGATTTTATTTTCTCCTGTTGTTATATAATGGCACACAGTAATCATTATATTTACAATGTGCTGCTTCGCCACAAGTTTCGTTTTCAAGTTGGGCAATTAAAGATATACCACTTTCGCTGCAAGATGTGACCAAAATGTGTTGATTGTATAATACAGTCATTGATTAGTTTATATGGGATGTTAAGGGCCAGAATCTAGTGCAAGTATAATATGTAGCATGGACACAGCTGCTTCATATAAACATAAAAAACAAGAAGACAATTATTTTTGTTTCCCTCAGCTACAATTCCTTCCAAATTTGCACAAACTGATTAACAAGGCTTACATAAAAAATACAAGGGAAAATCTCTTAACCAATCTTGGAAAGAAGATCATTCAAAGTAGATACAGTTTGGGCATAGTACTTCTCTGCCTGTGGAGTACTCTTAATCTTGGCTGCATGATCCAGCTACAAAGGGAAAACAACAACCATTTTCCATTAATTAACACACTCTCTAGATAGAATTTTAACAGATTTTGACATGACACAACTAGAAAAATTCTGTTTCTTACCTCACTGAGGATATCAAAGAGCTTTCCACTCAGTTCCTTGAGGGATTTCTTTTCCTCTTTTGGCTTAGAGTCAATTATAGTTTTGAGATCATAGCGAAGATACTCAGATTTGAGGCGAAGATAATTCATGACATAAGGCCAAGCCTTCTTGTCAATGTATTCCTTAACACCCACAATTTCCTTTGCCGCATCCTTGGCCCTTGCTATTGCCCCAGTTGGCGCTTGTGGTTGCAGGTAAAACCTTTCCTTCAGTGGTATTTCCACGTCTCTTGGAATATCAGAATTCAAAGTCCCAGCTGCCAATACACAACCATTTTAGACATTACATTTGGAAAAGGGATAAGATCCAATTTAGCCCCTAATATATGGTGCGAAGTCTAGATAAGTCCTGAATCTATTTTTTGGTTCAAAAATACACTTACTGTTATTCAATTCGGTCATTTAGCCCGTTCTAAAAAGTTTGACATCTAATAAAAATACAAATTAGTCCCTAAAATTGTGTTTCTATCAAAATATTTCAAATTTTAAAATTCAATAGACAAAATTATCCTTAATTTTTTTGTTAATAGTATTATTTTTAAGAAAAATATTCTATCTAATTAGCAATCTTTCTAAATTAAATTATATGTGTACTGTAAAATAATTAAATTTAAAATAAAAATTTAAACTGAAATGATATATATATATATGTGTGTGTATGTGTTTGAATTCTTCATTTTAAATTAGTTAAATAAAAAATAAGTATACAAATAATAAAATATTTGGAGTCTTTGATCTTATTTACTAATATATACTTTTAATAAGATGCTTAATATTGAAATTTATAAGTATAATTCTACTAAAATAAATAAATTTTTATTCTTATATTTTATTTTTTAGTGTATAAAAAGTTAAACATTTTGAGAACAAACACTTTTATTTCCTCATTATCTTTATCCTTTTGCGAATGTTATATTTTTAATTTTTACTTAACTAATTTCAAATGAAGTATTAAATATGCATATTAAAAAAATAACAATTAGTGTCACTTTGATTTACATTTTTATTTTTAATTTAATTACTTTAGATTATACATATAGTGTAGTTTAGAGAGATTAATAATTAAATAAATAATTTCCTTAAAATTATATAATTAATAAAAAAAATTAAGGATAGTTTTGTCTATTGAAATTTAAAACCTGAAATATTTTGATAGAAATACAATTTCATGGACTAGTTTGTATTTTTATAAGATGTCAAACCTTTTAGAAGGAGTTAAATGACTGTATTGAATAATGTTAGGTGTGTTTTTGAGCCAAAAAATAGATTAGGGGCTTAATTGAGCTTCACACTATACATTAGGGGTTAAATT
>CATIWO010347617.1:0-13910 GCA_949673435.1 Macaranga tanarius | reverse complement strand
AAATTGTAGTAAATTGTTTCATATATTGAAAATAAATTAAAAGTAAACTGAAAGTATTTAAAATTTTATAAAATTTATATACGAAAAATAAACTAAAATTAAACTGAATATTCAACATTTCATTGTGTTTTTGGAGGATTTTTTATTTACACACAAAAAAAAAATTGATTATGACTTTTTTTTTTGACAATTATACAAATTAGACAATACAGGAGAAACAAACAATACCGAATCTTGGTGACACTATTTCTAACAATGTTTGTGGCCTGAAATTTTTGCAACATAAGAAAAATAAATGTTGAGCCAATATTAAATCCTAATTCGGATGCAATTATTTGTGTTGTTGTTGGTCGTCTTCTTTTGTTGAGATCCGACGATTTATTATGTGGCCAGTCACTTGAGTTGAAGGTCAAGAGATTAGAGGAAGAGAGGGAGCATAGTTTAAGACAGAGGGCAGATCTGATTCTAAAACCCTTTTCAGCATCTTCTTGCTTGCGAACATCCCCTACAAAGCCAACAACCTGTAAATATAGCAGCAAAGAGAATGCAAATAACTGTCAATAGAAGTGGATATACAAACAATCATCACATATGCAATGCTAAAAGGGTCAAACCAGTTAAATAAGAAAAAAATAAATAAACACAAATGGGCTTGTCCAAAGTAAGATCAAAAGAAAAGAAAATGAAATTTTGATTGAAATTGTGAATAAAAGAAAGATTCTTATGCGAATTTGAAGGGAGTTGAGAAAGGAAACAATAGAGTCAAGCACGCAAGGGCTCAAAGAGAAAAATAATTTAAAGAGAAGTAGCAGATAATTCTGATCTCTCAAAACCTAGAAAGAAAAAACTTATATCATATAGTCAAATTAGCAAAATAACTTTTTAAAAAAACTAGTTTAGCAACATGAAGCATGTTATCAAATACTTACTAACTAAGTAAAAACACTAAGATTTGTAGGCAATGCTTTTAGCATTTTCTGCTTTACGGGTTCATATACACTAACATATATGGCAGAAGCCCTACATATAATATAAATGAAAACTTCAAAAATTACATGCAGTCCAACAAAGGAATTTGGTTCTTTAAACAGCCATTGCTACTAGATGATTGTAAATGAAAGATAAGCAAGAACTAAAGTCTTTCATATTTGATTGTAAAATCCCAGAGACTTTGACAGAGAATTTCCACAAAGATCACAACTAAAAAAACCACGATTCAGCATTTCTAGAACTTTTTGAAAAATGCAGTAACAAAATGACCAGAATAGAATAAAATAATCCACACTAGTTAGAATTGAGACATAGTTTTGTATTATGACACAACGGCCAGATCTAATATCCATAAAATAGGTACATCGAAGTGAAACAACACTTGGATGCTCACATATGTAAAACAAAAGCTAAAACATATATACAATTGCAATTATGTACTCACAGGAAGGCACCAGCAAGGTTTCCAGCCAATCCAGAATAAAGGCCCTTCAACATAATTTTTCCTCCATCATGAGCAGCCTGAAGAAGCCAAGTGTAATAATTATAAATAAAAGAATAAACCAATTCCATAAATTTATACTGAATACTGAAAATTAAGGATGAGCAAGGATGTCAATTACATCAGATTCTACAACTAAATTTTAAACTAATATGAGATTAATCCAAGAATGTACGTAGACTGTAATATATTATAGATAAAAGAGCATGATATAATATAATAGGATAACTAGCCTACATTCGAGTTTTATCGTATCGACTGGATATAAAGCTGCTTCAGCAACAACACTAATAATGCCCCCAGTAACAAGACCCTCTATAGAACTCATTAGTCATAACAAAGATTAAAAAGAGTCCACTGTAGGCTAAAAATGTAAAATTTTGCTCTTCTCACTACCACATTTTGTCCAGACACACACACACACAAAAGTGAACAATAAATTCAAGCTATACCTACTAAAAAAAGCACCAAAGAAATCAAATGGTTTGTCATCTTTTACAGAGACTGATGCTAAAAGCTTTTGTGGTTCCTTGTGAGTAATGCACCCTTGTACTTTAATGCATCTGTGAAACATTTATGTTCCTTTTCTACACAACATAAGAAATGGGCCCAAAAAAACATCAAAAATTAATAAGAGAAAGAAACTAACTTGCAGGGTTCTAATAAGATATACAAATTAAAATTTTATGCCCACTTCATTACTTTTGCCTATAACTTTAGAAAATGATAATTAATTCTTCATAAAACTTGATAAGAAGAAGAAAAAATTGCAACTTTTTTAAGAAAATGGAACATCTATCAAAATTATATTAAAAGAATAAGAATTCAAGAGAAAAAGTAAAGAAATTCAAGAAATAATTTGAACCTAGTTATGAAAATCTAAAATCTATAAGGACAATAAAAAAAATTACCAAGAGTGAAAGACTAAAAATGTAACACCCGCCCTTTAGTATGTGTATTTCTAATTTATGTATTGCATTTGTATATAATAGATAGTGAACTTCATTTAAGTTGAGATTGTACATAAGTTGTAGAGATTGACTAAATTATAAGGAAAGTTAGGATAAAATATCATAATAGAAAGTTATGGGTTATTGTACACTATACCCATTTCATTAAGGAGCTAAGGAGGTATTGTGGTGATAAATTACCCTTAATTATCTAGATATTTAGTATTATTATTATTATGGTTATTAGTGATAATTATGCATTTAATAGGGAAGATACCTTGGGGTACAAATGGAGAGTTTTGATTGATTAGTGTATGTGTGTGGTTGTGGTGTAGAGAATTGTAGAGATTTTAAGAGGAAGAAGAGAGTGTTTTCTTAATGCATTTTTGAGAGGATTTTAATCTTGCTCAAGTTAGCAAACAATAGCTTTAAGAAGCTCTAAGAGGTCTTCAATCCATTAAAGCATAAATTGGTAAGCTCTATATATGCAATTGTGTTGTTTGAAGTTGAGTTTGGTTGTTGTCAATTTCATGCCCTATTTTTCAGTCCTAGTTTTTTTACCATAACTTTGGCTGTAGAGCTCTGATTTGAGCATGATTGAATTCTTTAAAAACTTCAAAGAGTCTTTTATAATTTCTATATTTTGAGCTTGAACTGAATCTATTGTTAGAAGAGTCTAACAGGGGTTGATATTTTGGTGCTCATGCTGATGACCCTGTTATACCCGAATGGATTTAAAAATCTATAATTAACACTATACTTGTTCGAATTGAGTAATTTCAATTGGAATTAATAGTAGACTCATAACCCTACTTTCAGTAGAAATTTGATGGTCATTGGACTTATGTATGTATAGTTTTGCTATATTGAATCTTGAGCATTTCATTGTATCTAGTGAAATTAGGTGCAAGTGTTATGTTGACTATGTGAGATTGACATATAATTATGTGTAGGAGTTGAAAGGGATAGAGGAGACCCTACTAATTAGGAGGAGCTTTTCTTCTATAAGGGGTTGAAAGCTTTTAGTAAGTAATTATTGATATAATGTATATATATGTTGATTCTCATATTTAAATGTGAATTATGTTACTATGTAAATTGTGCAAGCCATTAATGTGGAAAGGAATGATATATATATACAAGGTTGTGAGAATATTGAATTGAGATTGAATGGTTGATGGAAATATGTTGTATTGAGAATGGTAAATGGTGATTCACTATGTTTATTGAAAATGGTGTGAAATGAATAAAATGTTAAAATATGAATGGTATATTTACATATGTGAATATTGATTAATGTGAGGATATAAATGAGTTTAATGTATTTTTTGGTAAATATGAAACGTGATGGTATTGGAATTGTGGTTGTAAATAGTATATATTATAAACTTGAGGTTGGTTTATTGGATATAAATAATGTTATGTTTATGAAGAAATGTGAATATGATGTGTGATTATGTCGATTGGCTTTGTGACTAGCAATTATGAGAAATGTGATTATGTTGATTGGCTTTATGACCATCGACTATGAGAAATATGATTACGTCGATTGGCTTTATAACCATCAACTATGAGAAATGTGATTATGTCGATTGACTTTATGACCATCCACTATGAAAAATGTGATTATGTCGATTGGCTTTGTGACCATCGACTATGAGAAATATGATTATGTCAATTGACTTTATGACCATCGACTATATGAAAGTGTTGAATAAGTCGATTGGCTAAGTGACCATCGGCAAGGTAAATGATACCATATTGACAATATTAAGTGATGTGGGATGTGAAATTATAAATAAGAGTATAATTGTGAATATGAAAAGTGTTGATTGTAAGTGCATTTATGATGATATATATATATATGATCCTTTATTTGTAAAAAGGGATACTAAATGAAATGTTGTGAATGTGAGATATGAACTTATGAAATATGGGTACAAATGTTGTATAATTATAAGAGTGTATTTTTTTACTTAAGGGTTTGATGATTGTGAGAATTTAAAGTGATGATTGCAAGTGTGTATACATAACTATATATGTATATGTATATGTGAGTGTGTGATGAGGATACCAAATGGTATGATAATATATGTTTCTTAATTTTATGTTTAAGAAAGGATTTTAATATATGAGAATGTTATTAATGATTGGAGGACATGAATATGAATGCTTATATTCATGATTGATTGAATATGATACATCTAAAAATGAGTTTTTGATGTTTGTGTACACTTTTGGGGTGTCTTGGAGCTAGCCAATGTTTTAGCACAGTTGTGCACCTTTCATGCATGGTTCTGTATATCCAGAGTGCTGAGTCTAAGACTTAGGCATAGCCGTGCACATTTTTTGCACGGTCATGAGCAACCTGATTGGCAGCAGATGACCTACACGACCCTAGACACGGCCGTGCAGTATTCTACAAATTTTAATCTCTGTATTTTTTATATAATTTGAGCTATAGAACTCCAAATGGAGTATGGTTTGATGCTCGAAAAACTTTAAAGAGTCTTTTACAACTTTCATGTTTTGAGTTTGAGTTGAATCTATTATTATGATAGTCTAATAAAGCTTGATATTTTATTGCTTACTCTAATTGCTTTGCATGACCTTTTAGTGTTCAAAAGTTCATAATTAATTCCATACACTTCCAAATTGTATAATTTTAGCTGGAAATGAAATTAGACTCATAAATATAGAGTCTATATAAATATTATAGCTTTGGGATATGTCTACAATTTATGAGAATATTTTGAATCAAGGTCTTGAATCTGCTTATAGCAGACTCCATGTAGTTAGTGTGTTATCATGATTAATATATATATTATTATATTAGTAATTACTTACTGAGTAGCAAGTTCATTCCTTTACAAATATATTTTCAGGATGTAGATAGATTGAGCTTGTGGTGTACGCTTGTCTGTGAGCTCAAGTGGGTCAGAGACGAGCTTAGTGTCGATGTTCTCATCCTCATTAATGCATGGCATAACATCTTGGCATTTTGTAATAAATTATGTATATATAATTGATGTGGGTATGGTACAAATTAAGTAGTGCATTTGTATGTATACATTATGAGTTTATGTATGTATATACCTTTTTAAAAAAATTTCTTATGCCACATGTTGATCTATATTGTGGCCACATGTATGTGGTAGTTGAGGGTGCTACAGAGAATTTCCAGCATCCATAAAAATTATGGTGGTTTTGCGATCATTAATGGAGGAAATATACGCTGAAGAAGAAGGAGGAGAGGTGGGCAGTGAGGTAATATTTTTCACGCAAAAGGGCATGCGTGTAATTTTTAAAAAGTTGAGGTATTTTTATTATGAAGTTGTATTTTTAGGGTATTTAGGAAAAGATCCCTATATATATATATATATATAGACCATTGATATAATACCGAAGCAGGCAAGAATTTATTTTAATTTAATAATTATTTCAGTTTCATCTACCTTGTGTAAATATTGATTAAATTTTAGTTATATTCTTATTTTTTAATTAATGATTATGTTGTCAAATATATTTAATAAAAGAATCGAGAGGATTGAACTGGATGAGTTGGGATTGTATATGTCTGAGGAACAATTTTAGAGGTATAGGATTTCAAATACCCAGGGAGATAAATCTTAGTGTACTAGCAAAATAGGGTTGGCATTTAGCAAACGATCCAGGCTCACTTGTTTCAAGGATATTCAAAACAAGATACTAAGTTACATATGGAGGAGTATTCTTACTGCTCAGGATTTGCTTAAATAAGGGTGTATTTATTGAGTAGGGAATAGTGGAAATTTATCTATTTGTAGAGATAAATGGATTCCAAAAGTTGATAATGGTATGATTTCTATCCTTTTCAGAATTAGTTGATGCAAAGTTTCGGTCCTTAGTTTGTACAAACAGGAAAGTATGGGATATAAATTTGATTAAAGATACCTTTAATGTCAGAGATGAACAACTAATCCTTAGTATACCTTTGAGTGTATGAAGAATAAAAGATGAGCTTCAGTAGAAATAGGATGTGAAGGGCTATTATTCAGTTAAGAGTGGTTATCGAGCTCTTGAAATGAATTTTGCTTCTTCTAATTAACATATCCTAAGTTAGGGTTGGAAGCATATGTGGAAACTTTAGGTTCCTCCAAAAATGAAAAATCACTTTTGTGGCATGCCTGCAATAACTGTCTGCCAACCTATAATAATCCCTTGAAGAGAAGAGTTGATGTTTGCTCTCTTTGTCCTTTATGTGATGCTCAATAGGAATCAGTTGCCTATGTAGGATTTTCAAAACTGGTTGGAGTTTATTTTTCAACTTTTAATACTCAATGAAGAAAACAAGTAGCTATGATCATTTGGAGTTTTTGGAAATCGAGGAATGATTTAATCTGGAATAACATTGAAAGGACTCCTTATTAGGTTGTCATTTTTTTCTTTGTTATATCTGCAACGATAGTAGCAAGCTCATTTGAAGCCAATTTTAAATAGCAATCAATTTTTACATTATCATGGACTCCACTAGAGAGAGGATGGCTCAAATGTAATATCAACGCAGTGACCTTTACTGATAGGAATGAGATAGGATTTGGAGTTATCCTGCACAATAATATGGGTTGTTTTATTACTACTAAAAGTTAGTGCTTTCAAGGATTAGCTAGAGCGAAGGTGGCAAAAGCTATAGGACTGAGATAAGCTCTCAGTTGGATTAAAGACAGACAACTATCAAAAGTTTATTATTGAGATAGATGTATTAGAAGTTGTCCAAGGGCTTCAAGAATCATGTTACAACTTATCTTACTTTGGTTTAGTTATTGAAGATTGTAAAGTTCTTTTATTTCAGTTATGCAATATGAAAGTTGCTTTTATCAAGAGATTTGTGAATCAAGTTGTCAATAGTTTAGCAAGGGCAGTTGATTCTAAGCCTAATCTTATGGTTTAGAAGTCCGAGGCTCCTATGTTTATTTCTAATTTATTTTATTTAGATTTACAGTAATATAGTTTATTTTATTCAAAAAAAGTTATATTTTGTTAATATAGCACTATCCTATCACCTTGTGTAACACCCATTCCCATCATACCATCCTCGGAATATCCATTTAATGGAGGCAACGATAGAAAGAGGCATTACCTAAATACTATCAGAAAGAATCTCTTAACAACATATACTATTTAATGATATTTCTATTAAATGATAGCGTCAAACTTAAATATTAATAAACCATAAATAATATATCCCTAAACTAATAATTTGATGGCAATTGGAAAATTTTACTTCAATTTATAATATAACTTCTAAAATATACACAATAGTATATTTTCATAAGTACTACATCACGTAAGGATAGTAAAATAAGAGTACATGTTATACTATAACTGAATACAAAATAATAATACATGATATGCTTTAATAAACCTCTATAGCAACACTCAGAATCTTTGTCCAAGTATAACTGTGCATCCCAGACCTGCACCACACTAACCCATGGCTCATCAATTACACACCCATCTTCAATGTAAAAAAGTACAATCACTGTACTAGGGTGTAGTCTAACCAGATAGCAAAAGGACAAAAAAGGACCGAATCCTCTATCTGCTCATATCCTAGTCAAAGTGACCTGTATATCAGTGGTGGTCTCATAGAAGACCCAAATGGTGGTACATACACTGTCTAAATAGTCCTTCCTAATAACTGACAAATGGACTGAAAACTTTCTAGGCTCAACAGTAACTCAAAAGCCATCTTAGCATAAACATCATGACATATGACATATTTCACCATCTCTCATATACTAGATAAACATATACTATATACCTATACTATTTTTTTTAAAAAAAAATAAAGAATGTAAGTAATTTCATTAGAAAATTACCCAGTGAGTGTAAAAAGAATAACAAGAATATCTCAAACATCAAAAAGCACGCAAGAAACAATCAAATAAATATAACAATAACAAATTATAAAAATAAAATTGAGTGCTCAAATTGTTAACAAGTCTCAAGATTAAATATACTTAATTTCATTGCATTATGATTATTATCATCAACATAATATTTTTATGTTTAAGATTGAAGTTCTTGTAATAAAATGCTCGATGTATGTTAGTATAATTTCTCTTTCTGAATTCTCATTTCTCATATTTTGATTGTTATGTTCTTTGTAATGTATATTATAACTTGTAGAGCTTATAAGCTTTGTTTTACATTCATAATTATTTGTTGTATAGTATACATTATAACTATATCATAACATCACTCTTATACAACACTATGGATCCACGTATCACAATTCTTAGTATCGAAACTCAAGTCATTAACGCAGTCCACACTGATTGTATCTCATAATATCATTACTCAATAAATACGTATACATACTTATCAACCATTTAGAGTCATCCTAAAGGTATAAATGAATCCATGTGTTGTCCCAAAGACATTTATCATTAGGTTAGCCAATAAAATCTCGATTATACTCAGGTGTATGTGTGTGTGTGTGTGTGTGTGTGTGTGTGTGTGTGTGTATCATTTACTTAACATCATAATATCACATTTTTAATCTTATAAAATTTGGTTCCACTTACATTTGGAATGTGTCAATTACTTGGGTTGATTACTCCTTTACTTATTATAATATTTTCTCAGTTTAATTTATCATTTAACATGAATTTAGTCTCTATGTCGAAGACTTGCAAGTTTATCGAATGTTATCATGCTTTGTAATTAAACAAACTTAAAATCCTTAACCTTATGATATTTTAGTTGGTCAGGATTTGATATCATTTGCATTTGTCACCAAGATTAAGTATTAATCCTTTAACTATCTTTTACTTTGAAAAAAAAAGGATGCACACTAACTCCACGTTCACTTAATAAGCTCAATTATATGATTACTGTTGGGCAATTTCCGCAAGTGCACGGTTCGCTACAAGTAATATAGATTTGAGTAAGAGTATCGTTCCCACGAGGAGATTGATACCAAGTACTAGCCTTAATTTTATTTCCACAAGCTAACAGAATAATAATTAATGGAATGAAATAACAAATTAACAAATAAGAACAAACATGCTAAATCTGAAATATTAAATTTAAAATTCAATAATTAAAAACTAGAGTCCGGATTTGCTTCACTAGCTATTACTTGGATTACAGGATCAATTCACAATTTAAATCATTAACTCAGTCAAGGGTAAATCACTTAAATTACTTAAAGTCTCTTTCAAGATCATTCAATAATACCATAGCTAAATACCGCCTATTTTCATGGTCAAGTCAAATAACTAAGGCTCATTAAGTTCTTTAGAAATTTATTACTCCCTGAAGGATTCGTCTACTTTCGTGATCGAGGTTCCTAAGTTTTATAAGTCTATGAGCTGATAAATTATGCAACTTTTGTTGTCTCTAATCTACCCAAAAATATGCATTCAATCAGGCCTAAAATTAAACACAAGAAAATAAGCACAACTTGTAAAATTGACTAAAAGTTAATTCATTGAAAGGAAATTAAGATCCCAACAAGTAATAAACTAGCTACACAAATCCAAACCCTAAGAGAAATTAGCCACACATAGTTGTGGTGATGAACAAAAAGATAAAATTAAATTTTCCTTCTTCAATCTTCAATCTTCAATCTTGGTTAAGAACTAATTTTTATCTCTAAGAAATTGAGTAGAAGTGAAAAGGATGAAAATTAGAAGAGTTCTGATGCCCTAAAAATTGTCCTTTCCCCTCCTTATATAAGCCAAGCCTTGTAGAAAACCTATTTGCACTTGGTTTCTTGAAAAGGAAGCTTTTTCGGCTCGGCGTGGCTTCTTTCATGCCGTGCCGAATGCTGTGTCGCATCCTTTAGTTTACGGCATGGCTTCCTTCTAGCCGTGTCGCAAGCTGTGTCGTAACTTGTTAATGTCCAGATGAGCACACGGCTTCCAGCATGCCACGATACAAGCCGTGTCAAGCCTGCTTTGTGTCCAAAAGAGCACACAACTTCCAGCATGCCACGATACATCCCACGTCGCGCCATTCCTAAGCCTACTTGGAATTTTCTTCTAGACTTTACCTACAAAAAGGGGAAATAATTGCTAAAAATACTTAAACTAATAAAAATTACTAAAAAGATAATAAAATCATAAATAAAACATTAAATGAAAATAAATCCTAATTAAATCTAATTTCTACCCAAACATGACTATTTAATTATTTAAAATTCAACTAAAAAATATATAATAAATTGCACTCAACAATTACATATATTCGTAACTTGATCACACATATCTTTGGTAAAACATATTCTATTTAACTCATTTTAGATCAATTTTAGTGATTTAAGTGTTTATATAGGTGTTGACATGCTTCTAGTAGAGGTTATATTGCAAAATTTGTATTTAAGCTCATTTGGTTACAGGGACTAACCACAGAGGAGCCTCCTCAGTATTGGGGCATCTCCTTAGTGCATTGAGGCATCTCCTCAGTGCTAAGGCGCCTCCTCAGTGCACTAAGGTGCCACCTTAGTACTGAGGCGCCTCCTTAGTATACTAAGGCGCCGCCAAATCGATTAAGCATCGCCTAATCGACCAGCAGAGGTATTTTGTACTCAAACTAACATAATTTCAACCCAAAACCATTATATTTTCAATCAAAATGTTTCAGAACTTATTACAACACATATTTTACTCATTTTTACACATTTATAGCATGATTTTGATGTACATTACATACTTTAAGCATTTTATCTTTATAATTTATAATCAAGAACAATCATTAATAAAAAAGGATCAATAATTAAAGAATGGAGTTGGAATCATGAGAAGAAGATGATAAGAAAGTCACTCACAAAGTTTCCAACAATTAAAAGCTTTAAGTTCTTCCTCCCACCTGTTGATCACCTATGATCAACTAAAACTTTCATGATTTTTTTCAAGAACACAACTTGCAATGCGTTAATTCTTAATGAAAATGCAAGATAAAACTAAAATCTTATCTTAATTAATGCAAAACCCAGCCAACAAAACCTTGGCTACTGTTGCTCTTTCTCTTCTCTAAGTTTTTAAAATCAGCTTAGTCTTATTCTTCTTCTTCTCCTGCGTTTTTGAACACAACCTTCTTTTTTTTTTAAAAAAAATTTCAATTTGCTCCCTTACTTTCTTTTTTTATTATACTTAAATCCTTTTCTATTTGTTTCTCTTTCAATCAGATCCTTAACTCTCTTTTAATTCCTTCAATTACACCCTTCTCTAAACTTGATTTATTTAATTGTACCTTTAATTATCAACTTCACCCAAAATAATACTTAATTATATTTAATTAAATAAATCTTAAATTCTATCAACTAAAGTGATGCGGGATGCATTGACGAGCAAACGTGCATTTTTATAGAAAAATTTAAGAAATTGAAGTAGTGGCAATTTCGTAATTTCGGTCAATTTTGGAGTTTCGGATTTTGGTGTTTTCAGAGTCTAATATGTCGTTTTTTAGCCAAATTCCATCGTTTAGGGCCTGAAAAATATATTTTTATATATTTTTTGCTATTTTTAGAAAGTTTTTATTTATTATGAATTTGAGGTTTTTTGGTCCTTTTTGTTTAGAGTTTTATATTTAAATGCTTGTTTTGAGTTTTGGAGGACAGTTTTGTTGGTCAATACAATTAAATTTCGAATTCCAAAATTCAGTGTCGAATTTTGTTGCTTATATTCCTAGAATTGTTGAATTACAAGTTTGTAGAAGATTATTGGCTGGTAATCGTGCGCGATTCAGCAGCTAATAATATTTATCTTTATTTGTGAACTATCTGCTGCATCATAAAGTTTCGAGAATATAGATGTGACACCTTGAATACACATAATTTAAATTAATTGAAATAATTTTAAAAGACTAATGGTTCAATTGGTGTAAATTTTAGTTCAAAATATGACTAAAATTTTCAACACACCATTTTTTTTTGGTGAAAAAGTGATGGAATTGAACATGATAACAATGAATGTTGATGAAAATGTGTAAGTTCATCAAATATAGAGTTGATTTTTTGTAGAGAAAAAGATGAATCATTTATTTATTGAAAATTAAATATATATATTGATGAAAAAGATAATATAAATAAAAACACAATTAAAAAGTATTCAAATAAAATTTTACTATTGTGAAATTTCTTGTTATATTTTCTCAATTGTGTTGACAATTTTTTTTTTAATTTGCAACTTGGCAACCATAAATATCATCATAATTTTCAGTATAAATAGATATTTAAAATCCATAAATGAATACCATCTCATAAAGGGTAAAAATTTCACTAGAAAATAAAGAGAAGAAACATATTGTAGATCTATATTTATTAAAAGAAAAAAATAAAAAAAAGTAAATAAAATGAAAAAGATATTAAAGGACACTATAAATTTAAAAGATGATTGGCAGTGGACGAAAATAAAAATTTTTGAAAAAAAATAAAGAGAGAAAAGAGACATGATTTTTCTTTGTAATGTAAAGTTGATTTTCAATTCATAATGTTGGTAAAAAAAAATTAAAATTAAGAGAGAAAATTTTTAACTTTTAAAGAATAAGGATGCATGAGTATCGCTATAGTGAAATATAGGAAGAAATATAATAATTTGCTCTATAATCTCTGTTGAGTTTCTTAGCATTACCGGAAGTTAGTAGGACAAATGGTCAACTAGCCCCCTGAACTTGTGTAGTTAGGTCATATAGGTTGAATTTCAACTTTTTCAATAAATAGACTCAAAACTTTTATTTTTAGACCAAATCAACCAAATTTTTTATCAAACTGAATGTATGTTATACAATTCCTAAGAAAAGGAGGTGAGCTAAATATTTTATGAATAAAAAATTAAGTCTTCCATATATATAACAAAATTATTATTTTTTAAATAAAAAAATTACAGTAAACAAATTAAAATCAGAACAGTGTGTC
This sequence comes from Macaranga tanarius, assembly GCA_949673435.1. NCBI lineage: Eukaryota > Viridiplantae > Streptophyta > Magnoliopsida > Malpighiales > Euphorbiaceae > Macaranga > Macaranga tanarius. The sequence continues at coordinate 565 of CATIWO010347617.1, read as the reverse complement.
TTTGTCTTCCTCATGCCATCATTGTTGCCACCGTATGCATCTCCAACAATAACACTAATGATAACAACAATAGCCGTAACAACCTACCGGCAATGATAGCAAAAAAAAAAAAAAAAAAAAAAGAACTTTGTTGCAAAATCCAAAAAATAATTTTGTTGAAAAAATTGCTCCAAATTTGTTTATGCTAGTCTCCTTCACCACCCATCATCATCACCATCCATGTCTTTACTCTTTCAACACCTAAAAATTCCAAATTCCAAATCCCATAACCCTTATCCTTTTTCATTTTAGAACCAACAACAACATAAAATTTAGATCACACATTCAAAATACAATCTTTATCAATCCCTAAACTCAAAATCATAAAATCTACTGCAAAAACACAAAACCCACAATCTTTGAAGAAATAAGATAATAAAATTATAATAGAATAAAGTTGAAACAAGAAAGCAAAATGACGTTGGCTTTCTTTTATCCAGTTCACATTCAATTTTTTTTAGCATAATCAAACCTAAGATGAGATTAAATCCAAGAACTATTACTTCAAGATAGCTATTTTTTTTTT
>CATIWO010347615.1:0-10176 GCA_949673435.1 Macaranga tanarius | reverse complement strand
TCTTTGAAACTATAAATTCTATTTCGTTGTCTAAACAAATAAGCATAATTAGTATTACAGTATTCAACCACAAATCTCTGAGGGACGATATCTTTCTTTACTACTTGATACGATTCTGTACGCTTGCGGATTAGTACACATCAAGGCCAAAAGGCTCGACTTCCTGAGCCAAAGAGGCGTCGCCTCTTCGGTGAGGTGCCGCCTCTTCGTGAAGAGGCATCACCTCTTTAACTAAGAGGTGTCATTTCTTTGGCCGAAGAGACGGTGCCTCTTAAGTGAAGAGACGTCGCCCCTTAGACGAAGAGACACCGCCTCTATAGAAAGAGACATCGCCTCTTCTCCATAGAGGCGTTGTCTTTTTGCCTAAAAGCTCTATATCTTATAATTATACTAATTAAAACTTCAAATACTCCATGCAGTTCGACCAGTACTCGATGAAGGGTGCTGGCAATGTCACAGGTGCCCGACAGTGGTATGATACAATGAGTGAGTTGCTTCGGGACTGGATTCGTATGACAGGTTTCGAGTCTTTCATCCTGGCTCTTCCTACCATTGTTGGTCACCATGACCTCAATAGTTTGTATGCATTGATGGAGAGATGGATGGACACCACGCACACCTTCCACCTACCCATTGGCGAGCTGACTCTAGACCCGTTAGCTTTCGCGGCTATCACGGGGATCGCTTGTGCTGGGGATCCTGTTCCCCTTGATCGTTGTTTGGAGCCGATGATAGCTAGGCATGTGGCCTTTATTGATCGTCTATTGGGCATGACTCCTGCCATGAAGGGGACTCATACTATCAAGCTGGACTCCTTTTTCACCCATTACTCAAGCATCCGAGTCGAGGACATCACGACTCCTCGTCAGATTGACCAGGTGGTGCGAGCCTTCATCTTATATTTATTGGGGACGACACTTTTCTGTGATGCTGCCAGTTCTGTGGACTTGGTACTGTTGATGGCCTTGAGAGACGTGGATCTGATCCATACCTATGACTATTGGGGTATGGATGAGTTCATTCGGGGAGCTTGCCGATTTTACGGCTTTTGGCATGCCACGCATATATGTTTTCTTCTTCTTCTCCATAGTTGTTTTTTAAATCGGTTATAAAATGTGTGCAAGTTTGGGGCCTCGAGTTGGGACTGATTAGGGGTGTGATGCTAGACGCCTTTTCTTTTCCCCTTTTGAGATGATGGGGGCACAGCCGGACCATTAGGCGGGCCATATCTCGGGTTCATCTCAACCGTGAGTACCTTAACAGGCTTATTTGGAGTGAGGTAACCTACAAAACAAGATTGAAAGTATTAGTTCTTTTATTCTAAGATTCAAAACTTAAACTTACCTTTTCTTTATCGTTGACAGGTGTCTGATGCTCCTTGGGGACCTGCTGAGCAGTGGTCCGATGCCATGGTTTGCTCTGGACCATTGGTTGAGAGGAGGATCCTGCTGGTAGGACCTTTTTAGAGGGTCTTCTACCTGGGAGAGCATATACTAGGATGATCTTCGGGTCCAGTTAGGAGACGTGTTCCGCTGGACCTTCCTGCAGCCATGTTGTGGACCCACGAGTTGATGGATGATGACCTTACACGAGCGCTCCGTGGGTCATCCGCTACTTGTTATGTCCTCACCCGGCAGTCGGGAGCTTACCGCACATTCTTTCGAGAGAAGTTACTAGGACAACTTCATTTGGAGGGTGTTGTCACACAGGTATTTTTTCTTACTTTCAATAACTATGCATTCTTATCTTCAAGCATTTTCTGACTTTTTTTATTTACAGCTTCGACCTCAAGGCACTAGTCCCCAGATCAGGTCTTAGTCCTCGAGTGAGCGTCCTGCCCGATGGGCTCGTACCCAGCCTGCTACTACCGAGGCAGGAGCTAGTATTTCTCATGCCCCCGCCCTTGCTCTTACTCCGAGGGTCCCTGATGTACCATCTCTCTGTATACATGGGGCTTTCTCCTTTCTTCCGGAGCCCACTGCATGATACTGGAGCACCTCCGGAGGACGGACTCGGGTCATCCTGTCTCTCGACCTGAGGAGTTGTCCGGCACTTGTACCTCCTTCTACTACTCATGTGAGTTTAATTTGTACCTGATCACTTTTATTCACTACAAACATTTATTAGTACTGATGTAATTTAAAATTTTTATACCTGTAGGTTCATAGAGAACAGGGATAGCACCTCTTTGGGATGGTCGAGGCTCAACGAGACCTGGTCGACCAGATCTTAGAAGAATGGAGGGTATGTAAATTTTCCTATTTATTTTACATATATGCATGCTTGAATAATTTACTTACCTCTTTTATTTTCTTATTTGGACAGACTCACTGCATGGGGTTGGATGCTTAGATCCGGTCTCTTCAGCATCAGCTCGAGGCTTATTAGATGATGGATGATGATGATGATTCCATAGTAGGAGCTACACCTGACATCCACACAATACCTAGCATCTCAGCTGCAACTGCCGGTGCTGGAGAGGGTAAGGATGTTGGAGAAGGTGAGGACCTTGAGGAGACAGAGTCTGAGGAGGACTAGATTAGGATCTAGAGGTTAGGTAGTAGACATGTGACTAGTTTGTAGGGATTTTTAGACTTCTTTTTTTTTTTAGATTTAGACTCTTGTATTGACATTAAAATTGAAAGGCTTTAAAAAAATTTGTTGCATTTTTCTCTATTCCATGTTTGCCAATCAACTACACGACTCCCACCGTCTATTTTGGGTAAAATCCTCTAAAAAAACAATCAAATAACATCAAATCAGCATGAAGAGGCACCGTCTCTGTGGGAAAAGATGCCACCTCTTCATGATGAGGCGCCGCTGCTTTGACTGGAAGAGGCGGCGTCTTTACACTTAAGAGGCGTATGCCTGTTCGTATAGAGGTAGCGCCTCTACGGTGGGGCGGCGCCTCTTCAATTCTGGCTATGATTTCCTTCCAATTCTAACACTTTAAAACCCTATAAAAATGCTCCCTCAGCATCACAGCCGCCCTAAGTCTTGAGAAACCCCAAAAACCCTCCAAAATTATGACAGAACAAAACTTAAAGCTAATCCGACCCATTCTTCAAAGTTTAGGCGGTGAAGACTAGCAAAAACTGAATGTCTTTCATCTATCTGCCTTTCAATCCCTCCATTTATGAAAGATCAATTATCCTTTTCTGCACACTGTTGCCCAATTCTGGGATCCTAAAACCCATGTTTTCAGATTTAATAACTTTGAAATATGTCCTTTGCCTAAAGAATTTGGAGCAATCTTGGGTTACCTAGATGATTCAACCAAACAGGTGGCAGTTCCCCTATTTAATAACCCAGATGAAAGAAATATTCAAAATCAGATGGTTCATTTATTCAACCTCCCTCCTTCATCTTCTCTTGCACATGTGATAGGGAACAACATCATCATTGAGTAATTCTTGAAGGTTGTAGTGGTTGTGAATCAACAAAGAAGTGTATTGGCCAAGGATGATTGCATTATGTCTGTATGCTCAGTTTCTGCTGGTTTTACCTTCAGGGGATGGTGATACCAAACTCCTCCAAATCCTTGATCAGGTTGAATCTGGTTTCAACCCTATGCCAGTTATCTTAGCTAAAACCCTGATTGGTTTGGATAACCTGTCAGTGACACACCGCTTTATTGGTAGACCAATGCTCTTGAAGGTTTTTTTTTTAAGATTATTTATTTATTTTAAGATATGGTTTCAAGAGAAATTGAAGCTATTGGCTCCGCCACCTAATGTTGCGAAGTATAAGGTAAAGCAAGTGCGCACACGCCCAGTTCAGAAGCTTGTTACTGACTTGAAGGAATGGCTGGCTAATTTCCCAGAGTCTGGAGTACAGTGGATGTGTCCTTGGTGGAACATCAAGCATATGACCACTAGGACTTATACTTATTATGTGCCTCTTGCTGGGTTGCACCTCTGCTCTTTCTACTACCCTTCTCGCCTTTGCTGTCAATATGGAGAAAAATAACTAATTGTGGAACCTACTCACGGATTCCAACCCGGACCTCTTACCCAGAACTTTGTGGAGAACTTTTCGGCAACTTGGCCTCGGCGTACCATTAGGAGAGGCATTCCAGAAGATGGAGATACCACTACAGATGATCATTATAAAACATGGATTTATTTACAGCAAATAGAGCAAGATGAGTTTGTGAAGAATCAGAAGAGAAGGGATTTGTTTAAAATTAGCATGCAGAAAATGAGAAAAAATAAAAGAAAGAGGACTTAGATTTATTTTTCTTTAGATATCAGCAATTTAACTTGATTTTGCCTTCTCATGTGATTTTTTTACCTTTTAGTTAATCTTATTGTAATAAGCATTTTATGCAACATTTAACAATAATAAAGATGAACTAAAATATTTAAATTAAGTACAATTGCACATAAAAATTGCTTCTGACATAACTCCTGTCGTTGGATGGCCTGCCCTTGTAAGTTTTCCACCCAACTATTTTATTCACTCTTTTTTTATTCAATCCTTAACTTTTGCCTAGACTGCCCCTTTACGGGGTTTTCAATCTAGTAGGAATTTTTTTTCTTTTTTTTTATCTCTAAATTTTTCCTAGACAGCCTCCTTAGAGATTTTCTCCCTAGCGAGATGTTATAGAAAGTATTTCTTGAGTTTATCCATGTTGATGGGATTTCTAAATTTATTCCCTTCCAGATCTGTCAAGATGGCTGCCCCGTTTGAGAATACTTTCTTTACAAAATAAGGCCCCTCCCAATTTGGCTTGAATTTCCCTCTTGGATCAGTAAGGAGTGGCTTTGAGAATACTTTCTTTCCTGACTTGATCTTCTTATTATAATCTCGAGCTATCTTTTTTTGATACAGCTGTGAGTGATACATGGCCTTCAACCGCTTTTCATCTAGCAAAGCTAACTGTTCCAGTCGACTCTCAATCCACTGGTATTCCGGTATCTTTAATTCTAATAAAATCCTTAATGACTGAATTTCTAATTCTACCAGAAGCACTTCTTCACACCCATATACTAAAGAATAAGGAGTGACCCCAGTAGATGTTCTCGCAGTTGTCGGATACCCCCATAATGCAAACTGCAAATAGTTAGACCAATCCCAGTAATTCTCAATCATCTTTACCAGAATTCGCTTGACATTTTTATTCGCAGCTTCGACCGCCCCGTTAGCTTGTGGACAATAAGGAGATGAACGATGATGCTCAATCTTGTAATGTTGAAGTAGGGTAGAAGTCTCAGACTAGAATTGCACCCAATTATCAGTTACAATATGGTGAGGCAACCCATATCTACAGATGTTGTTTCTTTCTATGAATCTGGCCATTTGTTTTGACCCAATTGAAGTGTACGATTCAACCTCGATCCATTTAAAAATATAATCGACTACAACCATGATGTATCGATGCCCATTATACGCGGTTGGCCTTATCTCTCCAATGATATCAATTCCCCAGGCTGCAAAAGGTCACGGAGAAGTTAAACGCTAAAGTTCCATTGAAGGCAAATGACTGACATCCCCGTAAGCTTGACAATTGTGGCACTTCTTCACAAATTTGACACAGTCTGATTCCATTGCGAGCCAGAAATACCCTTGCGAGCCAGAAATACCCTTGCGGAGTTATTTTCTTTTCCAACACTGTTCCATTCATATGAGGACCACAGACACCCGTATGCACTGTTTCTATTATCGTTTCAGCTTCTTCCTTATCCACACATCGTAAATGTACCCCGGTTGGCATCCTTTTATACAGCATTCCACTAAAATTGATAAACTGTCTAGATAACATTTTTAGAGATAATCTCTCCTTCTTATCCGTATCCTCAGGGAACTGGCCCGTCTCTAGATAAGTTTGTAGGTCATAGTACCATGGTCTTTCATCTGATCTAGCTGGCATTATCCTCATCTCTTCATAACACAGAATGCTGGACTTTGCTAAAATCAGTGGCTTTGTTGGAGTCTTTATATTACTTTGCCACATTGATGCCAAAGTAGCCAAAGCATCTTCTAATTGGTTTTCTTCTCGAGGAAGGTGCACAAATTTGCATTAATTGAAAGAGAGCAGAATTATGGCCAAGTATTCCCGGTATATCTTCAATCTATCCTCTCTAACTTCCCATTCTTTAGAAATCTGTTTTACCACTAGCATCGAATCCCCGAACACTATTACATTTTCTGCCCCCACACCCCGCAAAGCTTCCAAACCGAAGATGCACGCCTCGTATTCTGCCTGATTGTTAGTTATCTTAAATTCCAACCGCTTAGCCATAGGGATCATCTCTCCTTCTAGTGTAATTAGAATTATTCCTATACATGCCCCGTTATTATTAACAGCACCATCAAAGTACATCTGCCATCCCTGCACTTCAATTGCCCCCAGATGCTCATCCGGAAACTCTAATTCCCACTCCTGATCATCATCAACCGGATTGTGTGCTAGAAAATCAGCTACTGTTGTTCCTTTGATCACTTTCCTAAAAAGGTATTCGATATTGAACTCCGTGAACAGTATTAGCCAATGAGCCAACTTACCCGTGAGAGACGGAGTTTGCTGAAGATACTTCAAAGGATCATATTTTAAAACTGCTTGAACTTTATAGGATTGGAAGTAGTGACGAAGCTTCTTAGCTGCCCAGACAACTGACAAACATGTCTTTTCCACCAAGTTGTAATTAACTTCATAAGGAAAAAACTTCTTGCTCAAGTAATATATCGCATGTTCCACCCCGTTCTCGTCTTCTTGCACTAACATGGCTCCAATAGCTTCCTTCTCAATGGCCAAATATAAAATAAACGGCTTACCCACCCTCGGTGGTTGTAACACAGGAGGCTTTATTAAATACTTCTTGATAGTCTCAAAAGCATGTTGACAACTGTCATCCCATATCACTGGCTGATTTTTCTTAAGTAGTTTGAAAATCGGCTTGCATATTGCAGTCAACCTGGCTATGAATCTGCTGATATACTGTAGTCTTCCAATAACACCCCTGACCTCTTTCTCAGTTTTTGGAGCTGGCATCTCACTGATAGCTTTGACTTTATCAGGATCTATCTCAATTCCCCTTTTGCTAACTATGTGTCCTAGTAACTTTCCCGAGGAAACCCCAAATACACACTTCTTCGGATTCAATCTCAAATTATACCTTTCAGCCCTGGAAAAGAACTTCTCTAAAGCTTCAAAATGTCCTTCTCTAGTTGGAGATTTTACCATCATATCATCTACATACACTTCAATCTCCTTGTGGATCAAATCATGCAACAGAGTAGTGGCCATTCTTTGATACATTGCCCCAGTATTTTTTAATCCGAACGACATCACTGTATAATAATAAACTCCCCATTCAGTTATGAAGGAAGTCTTTACTTTGTCAACTATGGCCATCATGATCTGATTACACCCAGAAAATCCATCCATAAAAGAATACATTGCACTAGATGCAACACTATCCACTAGAGTATCTATATGTGGCAACGGAACCTAAATTAAATGTTTCAGTTTGTACTGAATTAATGTCAAATATATGCATGAAATGATCATCACAACGAGCATAACCATTAGGTAAGACATCACACAAGTAAGCAAATTCAGATTTCATTGCATCAAACTTGGAGAAAAATAAATCATCAATGTCAAACAAACTAGCAAAAGAAACATTAAAGTCATCAATAAAAGAGTTCTGAACAAAAGCTTCCAGATCCATAGCCACATCTTCACTCAGAACAGTACCTCCAGCAGCATCCTCTTTTCCTTCTTCAGCAATCCCTTTTCCTTTGTCAACCTTCTTCCCAACACCAGCAGTGACCTCAGCAGTAACAATAGCTACCTCCTCATTCAATATCAGCTCCTCAGATGCCCCCTGTTCCATAACATCTTCTCCAGTCAGATAATCCATAAAAATCTCAAAACCAGGGACCTTCCTCCCATTCAGCAACATTGGTTCTGGTTTACCCTTATAAGGCTGATAATTCCCTTCTTGAACAAACCTCTCCCAGAGTGACCATTTCTCTTCACTATCAGGACCATCCTTTTCTCCATAATAACCCAAACCGTGCCTCAAAATCTGCAACTTAGCTTCCACAAATTCCAGTGGCCCAGTCTGATTTTGACCCAATCTAAGTCCCGGTATAAAATTCATCCCTTTCAACATATTTAGCACTTTCTCCTCTATAGAGTCCTCATAAATCATGCAAACTTCAAAACCCGAATTTAAAGGGATTTCCTTGGGGGCCAATTTTAGGGCTGCAACAGCTGCCTCGGTCTCAGCATGAGTAGTAACAATCTTCCCCTCATGGGGAAATTTGATCTTTTGGTGAACAGTAGAGGGGACACCTCTTAGAGGATAGAACCAAGGTCTTCCAAGGAGAACAATAAAAGTGACTAGAATGTCAATCACATGGAGTGTGACCCAAGCTTCGATAGGTCCAGTCTTCACTAAGGTTCTAAATGTTCCAACTACAGACCTTTTGGTATTATTATAGGCTTTGACTATCACATCAGTAGGTTGTAGGTCAGCAGCACTCAATCCAAGTTGGGGCAAGATCTTTAAAGGGCAAACATTGATGGCTGACCCATTATCTACCATTACACAGCAAGTCATCTTCCCCTTAATTTCAGACTTAATGAACAAAGCCCGATAATGATCCCTCCTTTCCAATGGTAGGTCTTCATCAGTGAAAACAATAGCTCCCTCGGGCTTTTGCATCAAAGAGCTTACTAACTGTTGAGGGGTTGTACTAGTGGAAACTTTCCTCTCATGTAGAACTTGGACCATAGCATCTCAATGAATTTTAGATTGCATGAGCAACTCCCAAATGCTTGCAACCATCTTCTTAGGCTGTTCTTTCTTAACTTCTTCCCTTTCTGGTTCAGTTTTCACTTCCTCTTTCACGACAAGCTTTTCTTTTTTCCCCTTTTCCTCTTGTGCAGCAGAAGCCATATGCTCAACTACCCAATCTCTTTCACCTTCCCAAACATCTACCTTTTCATTAGTTCCTTCATCATCAGAAGACCAGATATCCATCATGTTCACGGTTAAGCCCCTCTCAAATCTGATGGTGGGTTGCGCAGACAAGGCAGGTTCAAGGTCGACAAAAGAATCCAACACTTGCTCTTCAGTTAAACTAATGTCAATCATTAAAACATATTGGTTGGGTGGTGGGACATTTCGGTAGTTGGGTAGAGGATTATTTTGGGTATTTGGCTTTTTAGATTCAGGGTCAACAATCTTTCCCGAATCAATGAGGTCTTGGATTTTGTGTTTAAGGCGGGTGCATTGGTTAGTGTCATGGCCGATCATTTGGTGGTATTTACAGTATAATTTAGGATTAGCATTTAGTAGGGCAATTCTGGGTGGTAAAGGCTGGAGAAGTTTTTTCTCAAGAAGTTTCTCAAGAACTTTGGAGAGGGGTCTCCCAAGGTTAGAAAACTTACGGGGTTGACCGATAGCATTAATTTGAATATTGCCACTGCCGAATCCCTCCTTGCCCCCGGTTCTTCAACTGAAGGTCCTTCTCTCTTGAGCCACATCTCCCTCTTTCTGAACCCCAAACATGTACAGATCTTCAAAGTTTCGGATTCCCAAATCTTTCAATTTCCTAGCAAGTTGAGGAGCAAACCCCTCGATAGCAATCACAAGTTGGTCAGCCTCGGTCGGCCGGTGTCTCATTTAGGATAACTTCCCCCTCCATCTAGTCAAGTAATCCGTAAAGGTCTCATTGAACTTCTGCTTGGTATTTTACAGATCTTTCAAAGATACCTCATGATGCAAATGACCATGGAGACCCCAAGGACGATTCAGCCATAACTAAGTCAAAATGAGGAAATGCATGATTCGGCCTCAATAAGATTTGATCCATTACACTACAATGGAGGCCCAATAACAAGGGATAAAGCAAAGAAGATGAAGGAGGCAATCATGGACCTTATTCTACACCATTTGGAGCCTATGTTGAAAAATCAAAGTCAAATGGTCAAAGGTCAACACATGGTCAACCTCAACCCAAGCCCAACATATGTGCATGTGATCCAAGCAAGCTTGGGCTAAATTCCAAGCCTTAATGGGAGTGTATAATTTGGCCATCATCCAATCCACCTTGGATTAGGATAGTTGACTAGTCAAATCCTATTCATATGTAACATTATCTCTTGTGTATTTGACTAAGTCAAGAATAAGACTTAGATAAGGATTAGATTAGGAAGAG
>CATIWO010347566.1:0-17107 GCA_949673435.1 Macaranga tanarius | reverse complement strand
GGGTATTTAAATTAAGAGATGTCCTCTCTTTAGGAAATATACCTCCATAGTAGACTTTACACTGTTGACCATTCACCTTGAACTTTGACCCGTTACCATCAATTAATTCCAAAGCTCCATAGGTAAACACTTGTGTTACTTCAAACGGTCCACTCCATCTTGATTTTAATTTACCCAGAAACAATTTCAATCATGAATTGAATACGAGTACCTTGTTACCTACCTTAAAATCTTTCTTCACTAAATGGCTATCATGCCATCTCTTGGTCCTTTCCTTCACCAATTTAGCATTCTTATAAGCATTAAGCCTAATCTCATTAAGCTCGTTCAATTGTAGACAACTTTTATCACCTGCAACCTTTAAATTAAAATTCAATTCCTTGATTGCCCAATATGATTTATGTTCCAATTCTACCGGTAAATGACATGCTTTACCATACACAAGTCTATAGGGAGACATACCAATTGTTTACTTGTAAGCTGTCCTATACGCCCAAAGAGCATCGTCAAGTTTCATTACCCAATCTTTCCTTGAATTGCCCACCGTTTTCTCCAAAATTTTCTCGAGCTCTCTATTTATTACTTCAACTTGACCACTCATTTAAGGATGATAGGGGGTAGCCACCTTATGCCTCACTCTATATTTCTTCAACAAATACTCAAATTAGTGATTACAAAAATACGATCCCCCATCACTTAAGATTGCTCTTGGTACTCCAAATCGTGAAAAGAGCTTCTTTAGGAACTTGAGTACCACCTTGGCATTATTTGTAGGTGAGGCAATTGCTTTTGCCCATTTAGAAACATAGTCAATTCCTACTAAAATATATTGATTTCCACATGATGAAGGGAATGGCCCTATGAAATCCAATCCCCAAACATCAAAGATCTCCACTTTAAGAATGTAGTGAAGTGGCATCTCTTGATGTTTAGAAATATTTCCTGTCCTTTGACACCAATCACATTGCTTCGTAAACTATTGCACATCTCGGAATAATGTAGGCCAATAAAATCCACACTCCAATATCTTGACTGCGGTTTTGATAGCTCCATAGTGGCCTCCATACGGAGAGTCATGACAGTGCATTAGAATCTCATATACTTTAAATTCAGGCACATATTTTCTAATGATGCTATCACCACAAATTCTATACAAAAAAGGATCTTCCCATAGATAATGTTTTGCATCATGCAAAAACTTCTTCTTTTATTGGTAAGTCACATTATCCAGCATTATCCCACAAGCTAAAAAGTTAGCAATGTCTGCATACCATGGTGTAGTCAAGTGTTGCATGACCAAGAGAAACTCATCCGGAAAGTTGTCATTGATAGCTTCTTGATGCTTTTCATCTTCTTGTTTAACCAACCTTGATAAATGATCCACTACCAAATTCTCCGAACCCTTATTATCTCTGATTTCCAAGTCAAATTCTTAGAGTAACAATAACCATCTCATCAACTTTGGTTTTGCATCCTTCTTGGCAAACAAGTACTGAATGGCTGCATGGTCAGTATATATCATCACCTTTGAACCTAATAAATAGGATCTAAACTTATCCACCGCAAATACAACCGATAACATTTCCTTTTTTATAGTTGTATAATTGAGTTGAGCATTCGCCAATGTTCTACTAGTATAATATATTACATGAAGCTTTCCGTCTTTCCTTTTTCTAAGTACCGCACCAATGGCATAATCACTTGTATCACATATGATCTCAAAAGGAATAGACCAATCCAGCGGTGTAATAATTGGAGCTGAAATCAAAGCTTCCTTCAACCTATTAAAAGCACTTAGACATGCATCATAAAAAACAAAAGGAACATCCTTAATTAATAAATTAGTCAATGGTTTAGCAATTAAAGAAAAATTCTTTATAAAGTACCTATAAAAACTAGCATGTCCTAAAAAGCTTCGTACTCCCTTTACCGAAGTAGGAGGTGGCAATTTTTCTATGATTTCTGCCTTTGCTCGATCAACTTATATACCTTTGTAGGAGATTTTGTGTCCCAAAACTATACCTTCATCCACCATGAAGTGGCATTTTTTCCAATTCAAAATAAGGTTAGTTTCTTCACACCTTCTTAAAACCCTATCAAGGTTAGTCAAACAATTATCAAAAGAATCACCAAAAATAGAAAAATTATCCATGAAAACTTCCATAATATCTTCAATTAAATATGAAAATATAGCCACCATGCATCATTGAAATGTGGTCGGGGCATTACATAATCTAAATGGCATTCTACGATATGCAAAAGTACCATAAGGACATGTGAATGTTGTTTTCTCTTGGTCCTCCAGAAATATAAAAATCTGATTATATCCAGAATATCCATCAAGAAAATAATAATAAGCATGCCCGATTATTCTTTCTAGCATTTGATCAATAAAAGGAAGAGGAAAATGATCTTTTCTAGTTGTAAAATTTAATTTTCTATAATCGATACATACACGCCATCCAGTCACTAGTCTTTTTAAAATCAACTCACCATCATCGCTGTCAACTACGGTCATACCACCCTTTTTAGGCACATATTGTATTGGGCTTACCTATGCACTATCAGAAATAGGGTATATAATTCCTGGATCTAATAGTTTAACTATCTCTTTTTTCACCACATCGTTCATATGGGGGTTAAGCCTATGTTGCCTCTCCATTATAAGCCTATGTCCATCCTCCATATAGATTCTATACATGATAATGGATGGGCTAATTCCCTTTATATCAGAAATTTGGCAACCTATAGCTCTAATCCTACCCTTCACCACTTCACTTACTTTTCTCTCTTGTTCCAAAATTAATTTGTTAGAGATAATTATGGGAAGAGTATTATGTTCACCCAAGAATGTGTATCTCAATTGGGTAGGCAATGGTTTTAATTTTAATTGAGATGGTCTTTCAATGGATGGAGGAGTAGGACTATCACTCCTCAACAAAAGCTCTGGTTTAACATAATTGGTTTCTATTTCTCCCTCATCTTCTTTTCCTAATGTCAAAGCCTCTTTTGGCTCATTTTCATTACTTAGAGATTGTTCCACGCACTTATTAATGACTTCCACTCTCATGAAAGACTCATAATCAAAAGGATATTTCAGCATTTTAGACATATGAAACTCTACACTCCCATTCCCTACTCTTAAGGTAAGTTTGCCCTCATGAACATCAATGAGTGCCCTTCCCGTATTTAGGAAAGGTCTCCCTAATATTATTGGACAATTTAAATCAGCCTCATAATCCAAAATAACAAAATCAATAGGGATAATAGACTTATCTACCATGACAAGAACATCCTCCACAACTCCAAAGGGTTTCTTGATCGAATGGTCGGCTAATTGCAAAGTCATGCCCATTGGTATGACATCTCCAAGCTCCAATTTCCTGAAAAGAACAAGAGGCATCAAATTAATGCTTGCTCTTAAATCACATAAGCATCTAGGAAATTATTTATCACTAAGAAAATAAGGTATAGTGAAACTCCCTAGATCTTTAAGTTTGGCTGGAATCTTGCGTGAAATAATAGAACTATAAGTCTCGGTGAGTGCTACCATTTGGTTCTCTTCCCACTTCCTCTTGTTGGTGATGATGCCCTTAAGATACTTAGCATAAAGAGGCATTTGAGAAATAGCCTCCGTAAATGGTATGTTCACTTGCAATTTTCTGAATATCTCTAAAAATTTTACAAATTGTTGTGCATCTTGTGCCTTTCTCAACCGTTGAGAAAATGGTATACTTGATGGTTCTAATAAAGTAGGAATTTCTTTCTTGTGCACCACATCCCTTTTGACTTCTTCTTCCTTATCATTCACCAATTTTTTCGTAAGTTGCTCACCAACCTCTTCATTCAACTCCTTACTATCATTAGCTTGATTCTTTAGCTCTTTACCACTTCCTAATGTTATTACCTTTAATTGCTCCCTCATATTGGTCTCTGTATTGCTTGAAAGGCTACCTTGTGGTCTAGTGGCTAAGGCATTAGCAAGTTGACCCAACTGTACTTCAATGTTATGAATATAAGAAGTATGGTTTTTTTCTATTTGATCAAATTTCAGCTCCATTCTCTTATGATTTTCATCTTGACCCTCCATTTTAGCATTCATAGCATTAAGAAATTTATCTAACTTTAACTCTAAGGAAGCTAACTTATCATGTTGAGTACCTTGAAACCCCGTTGGACCTTGCCTTAGCATATTGTTGAACCCTTGAGCAACATTATTTTTGTTACTCCATGAGAAATTATGGTGATTGCTCCACCCAGGATTATAAGTGTTGGAGTAAGGATTATTTTATTGCCATGCTTGCCCTTGGTTCCCTACAAAGTTCACGTGCTCCTAATAATTCTCACCTTACATGCCAAAATTTACCACGTCAAACTCTCCACCCACATGTCCAATCATAGAACAGCCCTCACTTGGCAATTGAGAGTTGGATGGAATAGAAGTAGCTCTCATATTCAAGTCACCAAGTTGCCTTAATAAGTTAGCAATTTGTGCTTGAAGTGAAGCAACCACATCCCCTCCATTCTTAGCTTGCCTTGGTGGATTAAGCCTCTCCGATGGCCACAAACAATTGTTATTGGCCATATCTTCTAGTAGCCTAAAAGCAACATCTACTGTTTTCCTCATCAAAGAACCACCTGCAGCCGTATCTATAGTGTCTCTTGTGCATCTTGCAACCCTATTGTAGAATGTCCATATCAAAACATCCCTTGGTAAGCCATGATGTGGGAAACTCCTTTGCAACTCCTTGAACCTTTCCTATGCTTCACATAATGATTCATGTTTAAATTGTTGAAAGGAAGTGATCTCTTCTATAATCTTAGTTGTCTTTGCTGGTGGGAAGTACTTGGCTAAAAATGCTTTTTCCAACAAGTCCCAAGTGGTAATAGATGCTGGTGGTTGTGAATTTAACCATGCTTTTGCCCTATCCTTGACTGTAAAAGGAAACAACCTCAGCCTAACTGCATCATCAGACACACCATTATACTTAAATGTATCATAAATCTCCAAAAAGTTAGCAATATGGACATTTGGATCCTCATTAGATAACCCTTAAAACTACACACTTGATTGAAGCATTTACAAAAGAGCTGGTTTAATCTCAAAGTTGTTAGCATTAATAGTTGGCCTAGTGATGCTTTATTGTGCCCCATCTAAACTCGGCATAGCCGAATCCAACAATGTTCTCTCCGGTTCTCGCGGATTCTCCATTGCTTTTTGTTCATCTCTACTTTTCTTTCTAATCTTGAAATCTCTAATATGTAGACAAGAGACTCTATTCTTTTGCTACAAGTATTGTGCATTCACTTTTAAACAAATCCCTGAAAGATACAAATGATACACTAAATAATAAAATTCAACAAACAAATTATCTAATATAATTAACATGTATGGTGCCTTAAATCAAGCCAAATAAAATTAATATTTGTGTTAACCCAACTTAATCCCCGGCAACGGCGCCAAAAAGTTATTCATGCATAAATTAAAAATGCAATACTCATAAGTATACAAGATCGACTTAGTAATATATGGTGCGTACAAGTGTCATATGCCACAAGAATTAAATGAACTAGCCACTAATTAATTTTTTTTAAAACTTGTTTAAGGCTCAAATAAATTTAATACAAGAGTTCTAATTAATAAAAATAAAATCTGAAACCGCAATATACTAACTTTAACTAAATTATATAATTATTCATACTAAATTCTAAACAACAACAACAAGTAAAGCAATTTAAGCAATTATTTGGAATTATCTCTCAAATCATTTTCCATGTAATTAAATTATTCTTCAAAGCAATGCAATTCCTTGAGTCAATAATATATCAACTTACTCTTTCGATTATAAATTATTTAAACATGTATTCAATAATTTAGACATCATGGCTTAATTTTCATCCTCACTCATAATAATTTAAATCAATCACACATATTAAAATGCAAAGTTTATCCCAAATTATGGACATGAATAATTTAAGTTATTTCTAATCATAAATTAATTCATGATATGTTTATTTCTTCCACTAGTATTACCATCTTTCAATGTATAACACTAATTAAGATCATGTTTAAATTGGCCAAAAATAAATAAGCATTAAGTACAATAAACATAAAATACATTCTTTGAAGAAATTGATTAACTTGTATTAATTAATAGATAAGGTTCTTGATATGAAGATAAATCCCAACAACATGCAATTAGTCTACATCTATAGAAATTAAATAATACAAGAAGATATAGTAAGAGTTACAAAATGTAGAAAATAAGAAAGCATCCAAACTCTAGAATTGTCCTCTTGATCTTCAAGCTTTGTTTTTCCTTCTTAATCTTCTTGTTCTAATAATTTTTTCTCCGGCTAAAAATGTTCTCTATTGTTATTATTTCAAAAACAATAATGATGAAGAATATTTATGCTTAGGAAGTTAATAAACAAAAGGGTACAACACACATTTTGGTTAAAAGTCATATGCTTTGACATCAATGGTAAATTTGAGGGCATTTTCGTTAATTTAGACACATGAATTAAGTCCAAGTGTCTTCATAAAAGTCGTAGCCCTCTGAATTAACTTTCCACAGCCTCCTGAATTACTTAAATCCAAATACCGTAAAGGGAGTTATGATAAAAAAAGTGTGACTTGGTCCGAAAAGGTGTGTCCTTTCACACCCATTGCCGAGTCATGAAGGGTGTGCCGAGTCGTGAAGGATGACTCACTGTCGCAACTCGTGAAGGTGGATAGGAGCTTGTCGAGTCGTGAATTACATTCCTCTGTGCCGACTCGTGAATTTGCATGGAATGCATTCCGAGTCTTGTTGAGTCCTAACTCACTTGACCTCCAATAACTTCTATATGCCCCTTTAATTTTCCTAAATATTAAATAAACTTCAAAACATTATAGAACCATCCAAATATATATAAATTTAATCAAAATCAATTAAAACCATAAACATTTGTGATTACCTAATAAAATGCATTACAATTAAGTTAAAATGTAAATTTAATACAACCTAATTATGCATGAAACATACTAAATTTACTATGCTAATTATCATATATCAGTGACCCTGTTGGTTCACACAATATTGGTATTAGGCCTAAAATCTCATTTCTAGTCCACAAGTTATAAGTGGTTTCTAGCAAGACATTATGAATACCCAAGTCATATGAAGGTCGGTAATCCGACATAACCTATTCCACAATAAATATTACAGTCCTTTTGTCACATGATATCTTTGATTGAACATAAGGCATGGTTTATGTCATTCTTATATAATTCAATCACATTATTTTTTGATTTTAAGTAAATTGAAATTGATAACCCCTTATCAATTAATTTCAGCATGGCCATGTATTTATATTTAGTCTAACTTATCGAGGGGCCCGTAGATATCTTTCTCATGATTAGTGAGGGATAAATTCCTTCTTGATCACTCATATTCTTCACATGATTCATTTTATATCCAACAATAATCTATTATATCATCTTGTTAAAGACAATATTAGAATATGTCAAAATATAGAACTCATCATGTAGGACTCTATGATGATCTCAAGTCAGAGGACTAAAATAATATCATTGTGATGAGAATAACTTATGACAATTATACATGTATCATTCTCATAGCGGGTCAATCTGGTACATCCTACGTTCTTATGATTTGACTTAGTACATCACATACATGATCAGTAAAACATAATCATCAGTCAATCTCATACTAGTCTTCGTTTATTATTTTTCCATAATAATGATCGGCTAGGGATGATTTAGAATATAATTTGATTTTTCATCTAAGAGTTTTACTATCAGGTCACACACTTGATAATTTTAGACAGAATTAACTATTCATGGAATTTACGAGAGTCAAAATGATAAAAATGCCTCTTTATTATTAGAATGTAAAATGACAAAGTCACAATATGGCCATAATACAATTGGCTTAGAGCATATCGCTAACAGTTATTGTAGAGCCTTCATATATTTCCTCAGAATTTGTTGCAATACTCTACAAAAATAAACTCACTTAAATTGTAAATTTCTTTTTTTTTTTTTGTAGTTATTCTTCAATCGTGATGTCAAAACTATTTGAATTTACAACTTGATATTACATTCCATAATGTATGTGCTCCATTCAATAGCATTAAGTAGTCCTTAATTAATTTTTCTAGTCTTTAAATAAGTATGATTGTAGACATATCAATAATTTTTTTACAACAAATAGATACATAAAATCCATAAGGGATCACTGGCAAAATCACAATAAAAAGTATTAATAGCTCTATTAAAAAAGATTTAAAAATTTCAACAAAATTACATATCATAAATCTATATTTATTAGATAAAAAATAAAAGAAAGAAAATAAAATAGAAAAAAAAAATGAGGGGCACCACTAATCTAAAAAGTGATTGGCGGTAGCAAAAAATGAAAACTATTGATAAAAAAACAAAAAGAGAAAAAATTTATTTTTATTTAAAACATACACATTTAACAAATCACTAAAATTAATAATATATTATTTATTATACTAAAAAAGTTTATGTAAAGTAGGGTCAAAGAATATCATCTCTAGAGATTTTTTTAAAAAATAATGTATATTTATTAGTATATTTTTAGGGACAAACAATACCATAAAGAGAGACAATTAGCCAAAAAGAATGTGTTAGTAAAACTACGTTTT
The DNA here is from genome assembly GCA_949673435.1 of Macaranga tanarius. Classification (NCBI taxonomy): domain Eukaryota; kingdom Viridiplantae; phylum Streptophyta; class Magnoliopsida; order Malpighiales; family Euphorbiaceae; genus Macaranga; species Macaranga tanarius. The sequence continues at coordinate 8,431 of CATIWO010347566.1, read as the reverse complement.
TAAGGCTAAATTATATCACATTTAGATAAATGTCATATTTTTTACAAAAATAAACAAAATTTATATGTGTTATAATTAATGTGTTTCTAATAATATATTTTCTTGAAGTGCATTTTTATAACAATATATCTTTATATTTGACATGACTAATTCATATCTAGTTACATTTGAGACAAAATATTAAAAAATATAATCTCACAAATATAAATACAAATATATGAAAAATAAAATAATATATAATAGAAAATTAAGTTTTATCACAAATCAAGTAATTATAAAATGAATTTCAACACCATTTTTAGACTTTGATCCAACACCCTTAAATTTCATAAAATTTTTACATTAATATATTGATATATAGATAAATTGTTCTATCTTCTACTAGCTAAGGGATTTCTAAAACATCCAATTATAAGTGTCTAAATACAATGGATAAATATTATTTATAATTCTAATTCTAATTATATTCTTGTTGATACTCAAATTTCAGCAGTCCTCCAAAATAGTCACATGATGAGAACTATTTACCAGAGAATGCATGAAAATTGTGGTTGAAGTTTTAAAGGCGTGCTTTGGCCATCCGAAATCCTAAAACCAAATGCTTTTCATCTCTGAACCAATAAAGTTCCAAATTTTAAGTCCGGTTTGAGCCTGAAAACCCACAAAAAGGACCATGGATCCCAAAAACTCTAAAAACCTTTTCTGAGCATAAACAGGATTATGCCCATCACCATGGGCACGTTCCCATAGATGAAAGTATCCATGGGCGCGTGACCATAGATGAAAGCATCCATGGGTGTGTGGCCATGGATGAAGGCATCCATAGGCGCACGCCCATGGGCACGCTTCCATGGCTTGTCAACCTATTTTTTATAAATTAAGACCCCTTGGTTCATTTTTAGGGGACCTTTTTTAGCAAAATCTACCAAAACTCTACTGGATTTAAGATTTAGGATACCTATTTGGACAAAACCCACACCTTTTTCTTGCTTTTATGTTGATTTTAGATCCGCTTGAACCAAACCTAACCTCTATCTTTGTCAAAACACACTTTAAGAGATATACAACTGCATATTCATGTCACTTCTAATCCTTTTGGTGATGATGGCCTAAAAACACTTCTTTGAGACTTTCTAAGTCTCTTTTTTTGCAAAAGGCTCAGCCAAACTATATGAGGACCCTAAAATGCATTTTATATGTTTATTTTCTTGTATTTTGCTTTCTCTTCTTGTAACTCTTTCTTCTTTAGGATTGTGATTATGATTTGTACTGAGAAGTAGTTTGATATAAGATATGTGATTGGTGGAGAAGAAGTGGGTTAATGTCTGGGAGTGTTTGACATACATCTGCATTTTTATTTACTTTTTGTGCATTTGTTTGCATTTTAAATGATTTGGTATAATTCACATATGCAAAATACATAAAGTTTTCACCCTTAATATTAAAATTGTATTTTTCATCACATTGTTCTTAAAATAGCATTATATTCGTCATTTGCACCTTTCATCATCTTTTTTTTACTTAAAAATCACACTTTTCACTTAAAAATTACATTTTGAACCCAAAGTTTGCCTTTTTATCATTTTTTATGTAAAAATCATATTTTCCACGTAAATTTTATATTTTTACAAGAAGTTTACATTTTTATTTTAAAATCCATATTTTGTTGCATTTTTTGCATATTTATTATTCTTAATGTAAAATTGTGTCTTTACTACAAAATTCGTATTTTGACAAAGTTTCGGTCGTAAAGTTCCTACCTTTATTTGACTTTTGCACTAAAAATTGAACCTTGACATCCGTTACGTGTTTTCAATCACAAAAATCATACTTTCATAAAATTGTATTTTGTGGGGATATTGCGCCTAACTCACTTAATAGATTCGAGGTCATGATGGATCTATTCTATTATTTTCCCTTTTCGATTATTTGTCATTATATATGATTTGCTTTGCTAAATATGTTTGTAAATGGATGTTTTCTTTTTCTTTTATGAATGGATGAATGACATGCTTGTTAGATTAGGTTAGATTTCCTTTCTCGTACCCTTTTCTATTTTTGATGTATTTAATAAGATTTGATTAAAACGATGTATTTTGAATCCCTTTCCCTATTTATTTTTGTGATGTGTGGCTAATGGCAAATATAATTGTACTTATATGTATATTGTAAATGTGAATGTATGTTATGGACGCTGCATTTACTTGACATCATGAATTCGAAACAAGGGTGATGTGATAAGTATAGCAGGTCCTGCATAATGAGAAATAGTTAAGTAGAAACCTCTCCCCGAACTTAGAGTCTCTAACAAGGGAAGTGGGTTCTGCATAGTTTGGAATCTGTTTCCCAAATTTCCCATGTGAGCGGATAGCAACTCCAAAACAAAGCATTGGCTTCCTCTCCGATGTCGACCCATCACAAAATCACTCCGGTCCGCCTACTCACAATTCTATACTTAATAAATAATTTAATTTTTTTATTTCAAGAACCAATATATAAAAATAATTAAATTTTTTTCTTTATTTGAGTTAAATATTATTTTTATTATAATTAAAACTTATATTAAATAATTATATATTTTAACTTTATATTTCATTAGCAAATAGTTATATTAATTTATTTTAATGAATGATTAGTGAAATTTAGAAAATAAATGTGCCTTTTTTAATTTGTATGTTTTGACAATTTCATCTGTATTCTTATTATCAGATGTACTCAAATTAAATTAATTCAAACCGAGCTCTGACTAATTTAAATTTAAAATATAAATATACTATTTATGATTCACGAGTGTTTTGTAATCTTAATCAAATCTAAATGAATATACAAAAAAATAAACTAGAAAACCAAATAATTTACCTTTTTATCATTGAACATATAAAACAATATGCATTATAAGTATAATAAAAATTGCACAAGAAAAATTACAATTAAAATTGTAATATATGGGTAAAATCATTGTAATTATTATTATTATTATTATTATTATTATTATTATTATTATTATTATTATTATTAATGGAGAAAAGAAAAGAAATGTAAGTTATAAAAACCCCCATGTGGAGACCATGTGGGGACTTATAAATTTCTCAAAATTCTCTGTCCAAAGACTTTCTATTGTTTTGTAGGGCCCTTCGCTTTCTCAGGATCACCATGTTTTCCGGATCCTGCCAATACCCCTCCAAATCAACATCCTTAATGTGCTGCCACCACACACACACTCTCTCCAAACTTAAACCCATTCCGAATCATGTATAATAATTTTTTAGCTTTTTTTTTCTTTGCTTTTTCATACACATTGTAAAATTAGTCTTATATACTAGTGTTTCATGCCATTTATCATATTTATTTTCAATCATTATTGTTTTTTTCTTGAAATTAATGTTGAGATTCTATATGAATTTAGCCTGTTAAACGTGTCTTACTTAGTTCTAGGACCATGTTATTCTTATTAGATTAAATGAATTGACACTCATTGCATGTGTTTTGTGGATAATGTACTATATAAAAAGATTTAATCATAGAAAAATCTATAGACTATATAAAATTAAAAGGTTTAGATAAAATCATAAAAAAAGCCAAAAGAAAAATAATATCTTTTTATCATTGGACCTCTGTTAACATAAGTTACTCAATATTGCATTCACAAATATATGTATTTTGCTTGAACAGCATTTATAAATATATTCAAAAATGGTTTTCCACCAACTACTGTTTCTGGGCACTCATTAAATGTGATTATACATTGAATATTAACCCTACTTGTAAAAATAAAGAATTGATTTGAGTGTCTAACCCAGTAGCCATAGTTGTTTGGCCATAAGAAGAACCTAATTTTTCCAAATAAATAGGCTAATTATATAAAAGAAAGGAAAAACCCATGTCTTCATGATACTCTGCTGCTATTTTATGCAACTTTTCTTTTCTTTTTTTCTTTTTTCCTTTTGTTCCTATTCAAAACATGACGAATAGGCATCCATTTAATTTTGTTTGTATTTGTTCAAAAGTAAAATAAGTTGGTATTTATTGTATTAAGTGGTACCCATAATACAATTCTATGAAATAAAAAATAAATAACATATAACCAATATATATTAGTTGAAGTTATAAAAAATCTAAATTTTCTCAAAAACATTTTGAGTTCTAATGATAGAGTTTCACCTCTTATAGAATGAGATTTGATCCAAATTAATCAGAATCTTATAAATATCAAATACTTAAAATTAATTATACTAAAAAAAACACATATAACCAATAATAAATAATCTAAAACTATTTTTCTTTAAAAAAATCTTTATATTACAATATAAAAAATTTTTATATTAATTTATAAAATTTTTTTTATCGAATTCAAAAGAAATAAACTACTTTTTATCGTATAATAAAAGATTAAATAACACATAAAGAAATGAATTTAAAATCAAATAAAGAAACCTATTATTTTATATTTATATGGATACATATCCTCTAGGGTTTTGCATATATTGTGGGCCATTTACACCATGTGCCTGCATGTGGCATGTCTTTCTCTGAAAGGCCCACCACTTGCTTTCCTTGGAGCAAATAAATGGGACTTTCCTCCACATTCTTCTCCTTCTCATTTTTCTCTTACTCTCAAACCCTTCATTCTAGGATTCTCATTTCATACTTTCTCGGATCTCTCACTCTTCTGCAACAATTTAATTGTCTCTCACATTTACTTCTCATGATTTTCTTTTCTTGATCGATACCAGACATATATTTAACTTATAAGGTACGTACACTTATGTATAGGCGTGTAATTTCAGTCTACTCTTTACTACTACACTATTATATGTTAGCTTCCACTGTTGGACATATAAAAATGAATTTTCCATAATTCATAATAAAAAAAATTAACCCTATTTTGCAATTTCAAAATCACCCTTTTAATAATAAGTCTAAAATTCAGGATAGAACTTATTGTTTTCCCATTTTGTGTGTTCACCTTTTGAAAATATTTTTCATTGGTTCTTTACTCAAGAAAAGTATACATATAGTGTGAAAAGATCACTAACCATTTAATTCTGGATCATTTTCTTTTCATATTTAATGCATTGGCTCAACAAAAATTTTGAAGAATTAATCCACATTATTCATGTAAATTTCTAATCTCCTTGTTCTTTTCACAGAATGCGTGCTCCTCAATCACTCAAGCAAGAATTCCTTAAGAAATGGATGTTGGGTCTTAAAGTATGCGATTCTACAAAGCAAAACATGAGTATCTTGGAGAGAAAAAAAGCCATAAAGCTATCAGCAGACATTGCTATGGCTTCGACAAGAAATGGCATGACTTGTTGGAGTCGTGCACTCGTGGCGAAAGCTTCAAAGGACAATAATGATAATAAAGCCACTGTTGAGCAAATATCAACTTGCGAATCAGAGATCAGGCTAAAGAAAGTTTCATTAATCGGGCCGGCTACGGTTAGCAAGAGGTTTAGAAGCAAGAAGATCTTGAAGAAGAGTCGATGCACAAGAAGAGTAAAAAGATGTGTCGCTCAAATGGAGATTGCTAAATCTCTTGCAAAAAAGATGGTGAAGAAAAGAACAAAAGTGCTGAAGAGTCTTGTACCAGGAGGAGAGTTCATGGATGATATTTCATTGATTGAAGAAACCCTAGACTACATAGTTTCTCTTCGAGTTCAGGTTGATGTAATGCGAACTCTTGCTAAAGCTACAGAGCTACTCAATGGTAAATAGGACCTTCAATGGAGAAGTACCTCAATTACTTAGATATTAATTTTATATATTATATATTCTTAATTATATATTTCTTTTTTTTTATCTTTTTTTTTTCTTTTAATCAAAAAATTTCAATATATATATGAAGTAAAAAATGAGAAAGCTTCTCTATCTAGCTAACTAGCTTTAGCTTAAGCATGTACAGTTGAAGCATATTTAAGCCAATCAAGCCTCTTATTTAATTTCCTCAAGTATTTGCATATATAGTCTTGGAAACTTAATTAAGAGATATTGCATTTTGTTTTTTTTTTTTTCTTTGCGTGGGTGGTTCAATGTTTAATATGCAAGAAAGATAACAAAAAGAAAAAAGCAAGATGAATATAATTGGCAATTTTATTATGTTGTGTGTTTTTGAAATTGCAGGGAAAAAAAAAAGGCAATGCCTGAATGGTTCTTAGTATCATACCATTTGAAGTGCTGCTTACATAGTTGTTTTACTCTTCATTTTGGCTATGAAATTAAGTTGGTTGGTTCTGTATTACTTATGCATGTATATATATATATGAATAATGAGATATTTGCAATCCAAGGCCAAACTGCACACCCGTGTGCGCAGAAAATATATATATATATAAGTTTTGCACTTAGTATATTTATATGATGTTGACAAGAGAAAACCTTCATAAGAAAATTTCTGTTTTTTTATTGGTTAGATTATGATCTGTAGTCAAACTCGAAATTTTACCTCTTTGTAAATTTTGTTGAGATTTTAAAGTTGTGAATATGAATTTCACATTACAAAAATGAATAGAGTGAGAAATATATAATTGGAAACAATCCACAAACTCAGTATCTTAAAATTTTGAGTTAGAGGTAATATCTGACTGACGGTTGTAATTTCTTATGAAATGTATTATTTTTGGTGTTATGAACTTTTCTGCGCACCAACGAATTTCTGTAAGGCGGCTAAACTCAGAGTCTTAATCCTGTTTATTTTACAAAATTTAGCCAATCATAACCAAATAGTTCATGACATCAACTTTTGATTTACATAAATGCAACTGTGTATGTTAATTAATTCTCAGCAATATAATTTTAATATATATGACTGGTCAATTCTACAAAAAGTTACTGTTCAATAGTCAAAGATGAGCAATAAAGGAATATCTTATAATATAATGCTTTGAGTTTAGATTTCTCGAGTATTTTTTTAGTAGGCTTTTTTTTTTCATCTTCTCTTTAACTATAAGATTCCGACTAATTTGTAATTAAATTGGGTGAATTCATAAGAGAAGATAAAATTCTCATACCTTCTGCTTTTTTCATAAATAAAACCCAAACTCAAAATCTTATTTAAGAGAATTCAAACTCATTGACATCACAATAGATGTTGGTATAGGCTTTTATTTTTTAACTGCATTAATTTTAATTTATTTTGTAGCATCCTCTCCCTTGATCAATTTCATATTAGTTAATTGATAAAAGCGAATCAGTACTCCACAGATAACAGCAATAACACATCCCCAATTTACTCTGCTGGTCTGTGGTCAAGCATTCCAATTTCAAGACCATTCCACATTGTTACTACTGAAAAGTACATATATAATTGATCAATTTACCTAAGTATACTATAGCTGGTGCTTTAGTTCTAGTCTACAAGACACATTTTTTATAAAAAGGGAAAATAGAATACCATGAAGTCTATCTTTTCTACTAGGTAAAACCCATATTTAAGCCCTTAAACTTTTAAGTTTTATTACATTAAACCTTTAAACTTCAATTGTGTTGTATCAAGCCCTTATACTTTTATTTTTGCATTCATTAAGGACTTCTTTTAACACTTTTCTCCCTAAATTTTTTTTAAAGGTCAAATTATTAAACTTTCAATTTTTTTATCATTTTAATACAATTAAAAAAAAATTTACAAATATGTTGTATGTTTTCCATTAAATAATAATCTAATAAATTAAATAAATTAAAAGCGCAACTATTTTATTTTTATTTAAACATATTAGTTTAAAGGTAAAATATCTTTAATTCAAATTAGTAATTTTTATTATTTTATTATTTTATTATTATTAGATAAATAATGTTTTAATAATACTTGTGGACACATGGTTTAGCTGGCCCACAAAGACAAGCCCGATGATCAAAGATGACTGCTAAGTCCAATTTGTCAAAAAACTGGATTCAGACCTATTTGTGAAAAAAAAATAAAAAAAAAATTAATAACCAAACACTTAACCTAAACCCAAGTCCAATAAACCAAACCCATCAAAATAAACTCATTAAACCTACAATCCATTAAAACCCAAAATAAAGTCAAGCCCAAATCTTACAAAACTCTAAGTGATGGAAAAATCTCTATAAAAAGGAGAATAAAAAACCCTAGAGGAGAGAGAGAGAGAGGAGACATAGAGGGGGAGGTTAAAAAAAAACCTTAGAGGAAAACACACAAAAAGAAGGAAAAGACTACAAGGCAAGGAAAGGGTCTGAATTGAAGAAATCAAAAAGTAAAGAGGCAATCAAAGATCGATCTAAGGGCAAATAATTTTCTAACAGTAACTTTCTTCATTTTTCTTTTCTTTTTGGTTTATTGTTTATATATGATTGTTTTCAATTTCTTTTGATTTGAATGAATTGTTTTTGATTTAAAATAATTGTGTGTGTTGTTGATTTCAATTGATTCAATTGTTCAACTTAGGTTAATTACCGGGTTATTGTTTATAAA